>CAUYRT010034517.1:0-75376 GCA_963574885.1 Lepilemur ruficaudatus | reverse complement strand
GACAGCTATTGCTTTATGTATGTTTCAGACAATTATAATTTTGAATGGGCTAGTTTAGAGCTTAGAAACACAAAGTAGAAGAGGGAGTAGCATTTTAATTTTCCATCTATATTCTCATTGATTTTAATAGTGATTAATTTGGTCTGATTATTTGAAATGCTAATTAGATCATTTCATTTATCTGAGATGAATCAAGTTCATCCAACAATCTCTCTTAATCTGTAAAATTCTAATACCAGATTGCCTTGGTAGTCTTATGTCTATCTTAGTAGTTTTTACAAATAATTCCAATTCTCCTCTCTATCTTGACACATGATAGGATAGCATTGCTTTGAACTTTGAGGTTAGGTGTGATATTGTGATTTACTTACCTAATGAAATGTGAGTAGAAATGATTTATATGGCTTCTAGGTAGAAGCCTTTTAAAGTAGGTAAGTAACAAGTAGGTAAGTAACAAAGATGCACAGCACTAAACAGTACTTCTCATTTTGAGTAAGAAGGACATAAAACGGTCTCCAGTCTACACATGATGGACTTGTATGAGTGAAAAATAAAGTTAAGCCACTGATAATCTGAGGCTATTTTTAATTGCATCACTAGACTATTTTCACTAATAAGGAAATTGAAACCAGGTGTTGAGTATGGTTATAAAACAATCGTAACACAGGCTGCATAGGCTTAATGGTAAGGTGGATGACAGTGAGAAACTATTGTCCAGAATTTGAAAGGTAGTCATCTATGTAGATAATAACAAATTTTTTGCTACAATTCTTGCCTTTGTTTATTAAACACATAACTCCGGGGAAAGAGGTTAGCAATAGAATATTAGCAGTGTATGTGTTGCTTATTGGTGGCTGCCTTTAGTAAAGTAGAGAGGAAATAGATGACCTCAGGAAACAAGTGGGCATTGTGAAAGCATATTGAAAGGGTTTATAAGGAATCAAACATTTCAAGCATGCTCCTCCCCATCACAATGCTCTCCACAGCCCTCAATGGTGGGGCTTGAAATGTAGTTGGGGATGGGAACTAGGGGACTTATTAGGGGGAAGGAAATCTTCTAAAACTGATTTATGTGAATAGCTATACGATTTGGTAAATTTTCTAAAAGCATTTAATTGTTCACTTAAAACGGAATAATGGCATGGAATATAAATTATACTTCAATAAATTTGTCAAAAAAAAAAATAAAGGAATGGAAGTGTGAAAAAAAAGAATCAAACATAAGAAAATTTTAAATGTGGAAGAGACAACTATTCTTAATGTAGCATTAATTAAATTAAATATAATTTTAAAAAATAGCTTAAATAAATTAAAGTTATTTAATTAATAAATTGAATATAATTTTAATTTAATTTAATAAATTAATTAAATATAAATTTAAAAAATAGCTCATAGCAACAAAAACTTAAGTCTTTCAGCTAAGGCCATTACAGCTTTGTGAAAACTTCTGAATAAATTAATGCATGTGAGAGTAAACATTCAACTGAAGGTGTACTGCAAGTGAAACATAACAGTTGCAAAATGGCTCTTGGAAAGTTAACTAAGCAGGTATGTTTTCCACCATCACATGATAGGCTCAAAGCACTTAGATACCTTGAAAGAGAAAGGAATATGGGGATAAGAAACACAGAAATGTAGTAAACGTGAACATTACAACTCAAAAGATACTTTGATAGTGGCAATTGGCACATGAAGCTATTTGACATCAGATGATAAGTTCATTCAATTTTCAGAGATGTTTGGCTAAAAGAAACACCAGTGTAGATTTACATACTTTAAGGCTAAAAATGACTTTGGGACCTCAACTATTTGAAGAGTAGGTGGGGTGAGAAATCAGTTGAGCTCTTAATAAAAACAAATTTATTATTGCCTACTTGAGGATAATGTAAAAGGAACAATCTCCCAGGTGTCAGAGCTGGAGCTATGAGGAATAATGGACAGGGATGCTACTAACTAGGGAGGCAGCCTAATTAAACATCGTGTCTCCAAAATCACTCTCTAGCACAAGTTCTAAAATTCTTCAACTTACCGCTTTGGAAATCATGGTTCACCATCAACAAAATCTCTTGTGTCTTTAACAACTTATTAAACATTCTATAATTTTTTATTTAAATATAATCTGGACCTGTCCCTAAAACATATTTCTCAGTATACCTCTTTGATGATGATTTTAACCTTAATAGTTATTATACTACTGGTCCCAAAGGTAAAATAGGTAAGCTTGGCCTCCACACTATGGTTTCTATACAGTCAATTCTTTTCTCTCTCCTCAGGTCATACACCAATATTTTTTGAGAAACCTAGTTCCCAAATTACCTCAGTCTTCTTAAAATTCCTTGTCTCAATTTTTAGAAAATTCAACATATATATACTGATAAGATGACTAAATAAATATGTGGATTTGAACTATATGTCCTATCTTTTAATACATTTTTATAATTTCCCTTGAATGACATATTATCAACCAGCATTCGGAGCCACTACTAGGAAAAGTAATAGGTCAGTCAACATCATATTAATTGATAAGAAACAATACAACATTCACTGTATCATACAGACCTCTTGCCAGGCCATGGTTTTTCAAACATCTGGTTTATTTTTTAATATGAACAGAGTAAACAATACGAATGTTTATGATCCTCCATTTGTTTTGCTAACAAGTCCAAAACTCATTTGGACCTTCCTCTAGCAATTATACATTATTACATGGGGTCCCTGTTCCAGTTTCTTCTTATTTTACAGTGTTATCATTATTCTGCTCCTGTCCACTCACATATTTATTTGGTTTATTTTATAGTAGTGTGCCTTTTTTCTCTGTAAGTTGACATATATCTTTCTTGAACTGAGGCAGAATATCAATCAGTTAATCAATGTAAAGCAACAACAACAATGAATATGTCTGGCATACTGATGATAGTTTTCAAGGAACAATTTATATGGTGTCAGGGATACTAGGCAGATTATCAAAACAGACTTATGCAACCAAAAAAAGTATCTAATCTCCAGAAATGAGGTTTGTGACATAGGGACTCTACAGTAATCAGGCAAAATTCTATTTGTCAGGAAGATGAAATAGAGCTATTTAAATAAATGCTATCTGTGATGAGGGTCCTCGAGAAAGAAAAATTTTAGATATTTAGGCGGGGCAGCCCATATTTGACAGAATTGTCAAATTGACCAAAAATCATTATAAGAGGAGGGAAAAGTTTGATATAAGTTGAGTTTCCTTGTCTTAGGTAGGTTTTTATAGGACATATTAGAAGTCAAAACTCCCTCCTAAACTTGTGTCTAGGTATCTGCTCCCTAGCTTAATCCTGAAACTGATAAAGGTTCTTTTTGTTTTTCTATTAGCTATAGACCCAAAGTTACTGCCTGTCAAAACTTACCTATAACTTCAAGAGGCGATAACTCCAAAATATATGTGGGATTCTACTTCACGCCTGATCACTGTGTTCACTTCACAGGCAAGGAAACCCAATGCATACTTCCTGGGCACCCTCAGATATTCAAACATGTATTCAAAATGTATAACTTTATGTTCAGGCAGAATAGGACATTTGTCATGATATATAATGAAGACTGAGACTGTTTATTATCTATTAGCTTAATTATTGGGACTGAGAGTTGAAATTATCCCTGTAAAAATCAGTTGACTATTCTAAAATTATTTTCCAGGAAGATAAGGATCTAAAGCAACAAATAACTTCCTCACTTGTTTTTGGGAAATCTTGCCAATCAATTTATGCAGATAAAATAATTAGAATAGGCAATCAGCTTGTTTATCAAATAACACTTTATCAAGGCTAACTTCAAGAACTTTTTCTTAATGTGCCTATGAATTCTAAATAATTATGTCATTAAATTTGCTGTATTAATACATAATAATATGCTAAATTGACCCCCCCATAAAAGAAGCAATTTATACTGCTTAAGCCAGACCCCGAAGTCTATAAATACATCTCCTGAATCCCCCTTCACAGACTACAACGAAAATATTTCAGGGTGGTGCTCTTTACTGCAGCTGTTTTAATGAACTTAGCTTTCCTGACTAGTACTTTTCTTAGTGGTCTTTGGTGGCAGATTGACAACTGACTATGTAATGCCAGAAGGCATTGGATCCTTCTTTATATGTCAGAAAGTCTTGCCTGCAAATTTATGGCTAACATTGAGTAAGATATAGTTAGAAAGTAATGGACTTTGGAATATAATAGACTTGGTTCAATTTTTTTTTCATTTTTAAAAGATTTAATTATTATGAGTACATAATCATTTTATATATTTATAGGGTTCAAATTTTATACCATTCCCAAGTACCTATTAAAAGCACATCATTCACTATGCCATTGACATACCAATCCAGAAGTTTGAGTTAAACAGAATAAAAAGTCATAATTAGGAGAATGGAATAAATAATAAGATTTAGCACCCCTGAGAATGCTGATCAGATAGGCAGCAAAAATAAGTATCCGGGGAATCAGGTAGGAGAACATAGAGTTTAGTCAAATTGATCGCAGACATCAAAACTAAGCATCAAGAAGAAAATTAATAGCTCTAGGTAGGATTGGTGGCAACAATGACCTTGAAACTGAGCCAACCTCTTTTTAGAAGAGAATCTTTGTATCTTCCCTGTACAAAAATACAACTGATAATAAACTTGCAGTAGAAAACCACATATAGTCTCAAGAAAAGTTCAGGAACAGAAAGTCTAGCAGATCCTGACAATATCCTAGTAACTTCCAGCTAAATATTAAAACAAATGAGTCCTTTTAATGAACATCATCTAATTTGAAATAGAACCAGAAAAGAAAGTGTGGCTGAGAATATTTAATGATTTATTTCCTCCTTTTTGAACACTTTACCAAATTGCATGAGAAGAAGGAAGCTTTTATGGCTTTTCTAGGTAAACTTTAATCCTCTCTGTGAGACAATTCTAGACGGATTGTTTTCTTTTTTAGACTCTACTTGACTGTATAAGTCAAACATTTCATATGACTGACATATCTGACGACTTTGTATCAATGACAGGGTACTTTTCCAAAAGAGTTATTGTGAATTTCTATTATGCCAGTTATTATTTGAAGATATAATGTCTTCTTTTCCTTCAAACTAGATGTCAGCTTTTGTTCATTCTTTCTCTACAAAGGTAATGGGCATCACTGACAATCTCTATTCTGCATGATGAATATGAGAAATTTATGCTTCTTAACTCAGAAGTGTTAGTCTTGTGAGGTTCATGTTTCAATTTATCACTTTTTGTCAATGACCTAAGATCATTTTTATCTTGAAATCTTACACATTTCTCAGAATAAACACTGATTTTAAAGATATTTTTGTTTGTTTTATTAATAAATTCAGATTAGTACTTATTGTCTTTAAAAGATTTCTCTCCTGAATAATTATTTTCCATTTTAACATACAGACTTCTTGAAGTACAGTTTATTTGTCCCAATTACAATTTTAATAAGTTTTGTTTAAGGCAAAAGTTGAAAATTAAAAATATAGAGCCAGAGCTGGAATGTTTAATTTGTTCTAGTTAACCTTAGAGACATTGCTCATTTAACCATGAAACACCGAATGTTAAAAAATAGATGAAGAATCAAAAATTTAATGTGGAGCTAAACTCTCCATTTGTGCAAAACAAATGTTTACCTCTTCACTGGTTTAGCAGGCTTGCACTTTTTGTCAATTTTTATTTTGTAAAAGTTGGTGATTTTTGGGCTTCTACACAGGCTATTTCTCTTCCTTGGAGCACATTTTCTCCTATTCATCACCTAAGTACTATTCACTCTTCAGTTCTCAAATTTTCATTTTAACTATTAATAAAACCCTCTCCTTGAACCTAATCTCCATTAGGGCTCTGGATATTCCCCCATAGCTTTCACATTTACTCTCCTAGCATGATTACCTCTTAATACTTACATCTATTACGCTTACGTAGGCTGCGTAATGGCAGAGACTGTGCAGTGATACTTGTGAGTTTGTGCGTTCACATCCGTGTCTTGTGGTGTTTCTGATATTAAGTTTTAATACTTTGTAATTTAATATATGCTAGCCTAATTAAATAATGATCTCCTGGGAATGCTAATCTCTCTTTCATTATTCACTTAGTCTTTTATTTATTCTCCTGATCACTTACACTGAATGGCTACTACATGCCAGGTATGATGCTGCATAATAGAAATTCAGTGATTGAGATTAAGTGAACACTTGAAAGGTACTCAGATTCAAAAGCGAAGAGACGAGTTAGAAAACAAAACATAACTCACAGATAGAATACTGATTGTTATGTTAACAAAAACGGGGAGAATCTATGTGAGTTAATACAATTCAAGTTAGCCTTTTCCCAAGGGATGATATATTAAATTTTAAATAGATTGTATCATTTGAGAAAGACTCCAGAGCACCAAGAAAATGATAGCGTGATTAAAATGTTTCGGATGGAGAATTTGAGTTAGAGTGCGGGGCGGCGTCGGCCGAGATGGCTGAGTAGAGACATTGCTTATGGGATCATCGGGGCTGGAAGGTAGAATGTTGGACTGAGGAGATCCAAAAGCAGTTGCAGGTCAGGTGTGGATCACGAGGAGAGACAACAGAGACATCTGGGGACCCTACTGAGAAAAACTGTGATGCTGAGAAAGAAGACAGAGAGGAGAAGATAGCAGCCTGGACTAAACCCAGAGAGGCTCGGAGCACCGTAAAAAGGTAGGGAGGTTTCTTCCTTCCCACATAGGTACCTTTGGTGAATAATGGGACACAAAACATATTGGAGGTGCTTCCATGCTCCACGAGCCCAGACATGGTGGCTAAATAGCGAACCTCAGGAGTTCGGGTGTTCAAAAGGGTCACCGCATGGGAGAGTACCATGAGAGATTGGAGTGCTGGCTTCCCTACACCTAAGCACTTCCTCCTCTACACCTCCTCCAATCAAGTCATCAGAGAAAATAATTTTAGCTTGGGTGGCTGGTAGCCACAGCTCCTCCACCCCATTTCAACCATGAGGATACTTTGAATTGAGAAGCTCATGACCAGCTGATTCTCTACAGTGGGTGCAAGTTCCTGGCAGAGCCCACCACTGATAGTGGGGCCTCTGCAATTTGTGATCTTTCTGCCCACCTGCATTTTGCAGGATTATGCATTCCTGCTGGTGGCTTACACAGGCAGGCTGGACCTGGTGCCCTTCAGACACCAGAGCGGTGAAGGAAGATGCAGGGGAGTCTCAGTCCTGGACTTGGGTAGTGAGGAAGACCTTGCAGACATATCCAATGAAGAGTGTGGAGGGTGCTGAGGAATGGGGATCTGTGGACATGCCCATCCCTTACCTCTGCTGGAGAACTGCCATATTGGATAGAGATGTGGCACTTAGAGTGAATTAGCCTTGCACCTGGTTCCCATGACTACCAAATGACTCAGGTACACTGACTGAATGGGAGCAGTGCCCCCCCCCTCATTACAATAGGGAGCACAGCTTGAGCCAAGTAACTCATGAGTGGCTGCTTCTCCCTGGTGGGAGCATGCCCCTGGTTGAGGCCCCTATGGATAGAAAGGTCTGCCTCTCTCTGCTACGGGTATTGTGGCAGAAGAGGGGTGCACAACTGGGGATCCCTCTACCTGCCAGTGTTCTGCAGAGACTCTGACTAAGATCAGAGCAGAACTAAATGCAATTGATAACAAAATAAGTATACAGAACATTAATGAAACACAAATTTTGTTCTTTGAGAAGATAAACAAAATCGACAGATCTCTCACTAGATTAACCAGAAACAGAAAAGAAAGGACCCTAATAAGCTTAATCAAAAATGAAGAAGGAGATATTACAACTAATATTGTGGAAATACAAAATATCATCTTTGAATACTATAAAAATATCTATATACATAAACTTGAAAATGTTGAGGAAGTGGACAAATTCTTGGAAACACACAACTTCCCTAAGCTCAATGAAGAAGAAATAGAACTCCTGAACAGACCAATATCAAGTAACAAAATTGAAGCAGCAATAAAAAATCTTTCAAAAAGAAAAAGTCCAGGACCAGATGGCTTCACAGCCAAATTTTACTAGACCTACAAAGAAGAACTGGTACCTATACTATAGAAATTATTTCATAACGTTCAGAAGGAAGGAATCTTCCCTAGCTCATTCTATGAAGCTAATATCACTTTGATACCAAAGCCAGGAAAGAACACAACAAAAAAAGAAAACTACAGACCAAAATTTCTTATGGGTATAGATGCAAAAATTCTCAATAAAATCCTACAAACCAAATTCAGCTGCACATAAAAAAAATAATAATAATTCACCATGACCAAGTGGGCTTTATCCCAGAGATGCAAGGATGGTTCAATACAGGCAAATCTATAAATGTGATTCACCACATAAATAGAAGCAAAAACAAAGACCATATAATCCTCTCACTAGAAGCAGAAAAAACATTTGACAAAATTCAGCACCCTTTTATGATAAGAAGTCTTAACAAAATAGGCATAGATGGAACATACCTCAAAATTATAAAAGCCATATACAACAAATGCACAGTCAACATCATACTGAATTGGGAAAACTTGAAAGTATTCCCACTTAGAACTGGAACTACAGAAGGTTTCCCACTGTTAACACTTCTGTTCAATATAGTGCTGGAAGACCTAGCCAGAGCAATCAGGCAAAAGAAGGAAATCAAGGGTATCCAATTGGGGAAAGAAGAGGTCAAACTATCACTCTTTGCTCATGATATGATCTTATATCTAGAAAACTCCAAGGATTCTTCCAAGAGACTCCTGGAATTGATAAATAAATTCAGCAAAGTCTCAGGTTACAAAATCAATGTACACAAATCAGTAGCATTCCTATACACCAACAAGAGTCAAGCTGAGAATCAAATCAAAGACTCAATACCTTTCACAAGAGCAACAACAACAACAACAACAAAATACCTAGGAATATATTTAACCAAGGAGGTAAAAGACCTCTAAGGGGAGAACTACAAAACACTGAGGAAGGAAATAGCAGAGGATGTAAAAAGATGGAAAAACATACCATGCTCATGGTTTGGCAGAATTAATGTTAAAATGTCTATACTACCCAAAGTGATTTACAGATTCAATGCAATCTCCATTAAAATGCCAACATCATTTTTTGCAGATGTAGAAAAAATAATTCTATGCTTCATATGGAACCAGAAAAGACCCCAAATAGCTAACACAGCCTTAAGCAAAAAGAATAAATCAGAAGGCCTCACGTTACCAGACTTCAAGCTATATACAAGGCTATAGTAACCAAAACATGCATGGTACTGGCACAAGAACAAAGACATAGACCAATGGATCAGAACAGAGAACCCAATTGGAAAACCATCTTTATATTGCCATCTGATCTTTGACAATGTAAACAAAAAAACATACACTGGGGAAAAGATTATCTATTTAATAAATGGTGCTGGGAAAATTGGATAGCCCCATGTAGAAGACTGAAACAGGGTGCCCGCCTCTCACCACTCACAAAAATTAATTCATGATGGATAAGAGACTTAAACCTAAGGCATGAAACTCTAAGAATTCTAGAAGAAAATGTTGGAAAAACTCTTATAGATATTGGCTTACACAAAGAATTTATGAAGAAGACCCCAAAGGCAATCACAGCAACAACAAAAATAAATAAATGGAACCTGATTAAATTTAAAAGCTTCTGCATAGACAAGAAAACTATCAATAGAGTAAATAGACAACCTACAGAACAAGAGGAAATATTTGCATGCTATTCTTCTGATAAAGGGCCAATAACCAGAATCTACAAAGAACTCAAGCTAAACAGCAAGAAAAAAATCAAAGAACCCCATTAAAAAGTGGGCAAAAGAAGTAAACAGGAGCTTTTCGAAAGGGGATAGACTGATGGTCAATAAACATATGAAAAAGTGCTTAACATCTCTAATCATCAGGGAAATGCAAATCAAAACCACAATGAGATATCACTTAACTTCAGTAATAATGGCTCTTATCAAAAAGTCTCTAAGGAACAGATCCTGGCGTGTATGCAGAGAGAAAGGAACACTTATACATTGTTGGTGGGACTGCAAACTAGTACAACATCTATGAAAAACAGTGTGGAGATTCCCCAAAGAACTAAATGTAGACGTACCATTTGATCCAGCAATCCCACTACTGGGTATTTGCTCAAAAGAAAAAAAGCCATTTTATCAAAAAGATACTTGCCCTCAAATGTTTGTTGCAGCACAATGCACAATTGCAAAGATGTGGAATCAACCCAAGTGCCCATCAATACGTGAGTGAATTAATAAATGTGGTAGATGTATACCATGGAGTACTATTCAGCCATAACAAAAATAGTGAATCAATACCTCTTTTATTAACCTAGATGGAGCTGGAGACCATTCTTCTAAGTGAAGTATTGCAAGAATGGAAAAACAAACACCACATGTACTCGCTATTAAATTGGAACTAATTGATCAACATTCATGTACACATATGGAAGTAAGACTCACTGGAAATCAAGCAGGTGGGAGGATGCAGGAGGGGATGGGTAAATTTACACCTAACGAGTACAATACATACTATCTGTGTGATGGGTACATTTATAACTTTGACTCAAACTATACAAAAGCAATACATGTAACCAAAGTGTTCTTACCCCCTTAATATTCTGAAAAAAAAAAAAAAGAAAGAACATAAAGTCTATTACTGGGTACACATAAAATAATGACTGCATTCTTAATTGATATTTTAGAAATACTAAGGAGTTTAGCCATAAAGTCCTGTAAAACATTATTTACTCATGTTTATGCAGTTTAGAAAATTCTGAGATTCAGAGCATTTGCAGTATAAAGGAAAAAAAAAAAGAGAAGAAAACTGTAAGGTCCTGACACTAATGGAAATGTAACAGTTCAAAATCAGAATGTAAAAATGTCAGGACCATAAGAAATCAGAATTGAAATCAAATCAGGATTGAATGTATCACTGTAGGATGTTTCATGAAATTGGATATCAGTGATATTGGATGGAATACATAATACAATCTTTCATTTCTGAAAAGCCATTATACGAAGTGGCTGAGAGCAGCTGTGTGAGTATGTGTGTGTCTGCATAGGTGGGGGGTTGTGATAGAGAGAAGGGATTTTGCAGGGTCCTGTGTGTTTGTGTGTGGGGAAGAAGTGGACTGCCACCTTCTCTTTCTGCTGTAATGTGGAGAAGATTTAGAAATCTATCATTATGCTTTTCTTTTTCTTTCAGAGGAATCCATTTACTTCAGCAAGCACTAGGATTGTTATAGAAGCAATGTTCTGCTTTTGATATACAAAATAGGATTTCTGAGTCTACCACAAGCCAAAAAGCAAGTTTGGAGAGGTGGAAATGAGTTTTCTAATTTTTTTAAGCTTCCATTAACATATCTATGATCTGACTTGATCACAAAGTTTTTCTCTAAGCCATGGGGTGGAGAGAACCAGAATATGACATTAGAGGGTTCCCTTCCCTGCTGCAGAGGAAGCAGAGAGCCCTCACCTCCCTGCCAGGGCGTCACAGCGGGTAATGGCAGGAGGAGAGAGACAGGTGGCACCAGCATCATGGCTCCCCTATCTGGTCTGAAATCTTATAGAAGAGTCATTATCTATGTTGAGAGGAAAAACAAAGGCAGAGGGACTTTCCCCTGCTTACCAATTTAATCTTTGCTAGGAAGACCAAAATACAGGGTGGTCTGTTGATAACATGGGGCTGCTCTCATAGAGTAAAAATGGTCTTATTGGGCAGAGAGGATCCTAAGTTAGCACTCTGGGTCCCCAAATATCATGTGGGGGAGGAGATGGACATTAGCTCTGTTGATAGCTGGGCACTACTTTCAGGGGCCACCATGGCAAATGGGCAAGACCCTACTGCAAAGGCCTTAAATAGTCCTCCAGGAGACAGCTGCTGGCCATGGAAGAGACTTGGGGGTGAGCGTGTGGGAAAACTATCAACAGCCTCACCTCACCAGGCACTGACCTGGAAAAGAAAATAAATCACAACCTCACCAGGCACACCTTAGTTTTAATAGAAACCACAACAAGGCACCAGGGAACATGGCAAGCTGGTGGCTCTACAGAGAAATTGGCAAGATTCAAAGGACCCCCATGTAGACCCAAAGCCCCTTTCTTATCTTGGATATGCTCCTCTCCATGGGACACCACTGTGGATACCTGAGAGACTGAACATTTACCCAAAGAGACAGAGCCAGTTGCTAATAGACTGTTTGAGGGCTGATAACTAGAATCTATATAGAACTCAGGAAAATCAGCAAGAAAATATCAAACAACCCTATCAAAAAGTGGGCAAAGGACATGAATAGAAACTTTTCAAAAGAAGATAGACTAATGGCCAACAAACACATGAAAAAATGGTCAACATCTCTAATCATCAGGGAAATGTAAATCAAAACCACAATGAGGTATCACTTAACTCTAGTGAGAATGGCCTTTATCAAAAAGTCCCAAAACAATAAATGTTTGTGTGGATGCAGAGAGATAGGAATGCTCATACACTGCTGGTGGGACCACAAAATAGTATAACCTCTGTGGAAAGTAACATGGAGATACCTCAAAGAGCTACAAGTAGAACTGCCATTTGATCCAGCAGTCCCATTACTGGGCACCTACCCAAAAGGACAAAAGACATTCTATAAAAAAGACATCTGCACTAGAATGTTTGTAGCAGCACAATTCACAATTGCAACGGGTGTGGAAACAACCCAAGTGCCCATCAATCCATGAGTGGATTAATAAAATGTGGTATATGTATACCATGGCGTTCTACTCAGCCACAAAAACAATGGTGATCTAGCACCTCTTGTATTATCCTGGATAGAGCTGGAACCCATTCTACTAAGTGAAGTATCCCAAGAATGGAAAAACAACTACCACATGTACTCACCTTCAAATTGGTACTAACTGATCAACACTTAAATTCACATGTAGTAATAATACTCATCAGGTGTTGGGCAGATGGGAGGGGTATACATGCCTAATGGGTGCGGTGCGCACTGTCTGGGGGATGGACACGCTTGAAGCTCTGACTTGGTTGGGGCAAAGGCAATATACGTAAACTAAACATTTGTATCCCCATAATGTGCTGAAATAAAAAAGAAAATTAAAAAAAGAAAATAAATAAATAAATGTAAATGAGTTCAAAATGAAAAAAAAAAATATTGTTTGAATCATGAGAAGGTAAGACACCATTAAATGGACAGTTGAAAGTGTTTCGCTCTGGCTCCCCCTAGTAACCTGGCACAGTAAAGGCTGATGAGAAAGATTCGATTAGTCATAGGAAATGAGGATGCTACATTTTCTTTGAGTAAAAGTGTATATGACTTTTGATTCCATTACACACTCTGGCAGAGGGACGGCAGAGATGGTTCAGAATCCTCACAGGCAGTCTCTCTCCCTGGACAATCTCCCTTCCCCATGCTGATGGTTGTTCCTGCTAATTTTGCAAGCCTGAAAATTGGACTGTTATGCCTGTTGCCCACGCTGTGCCATGAGGCTCCGTGGAGAGACCCATGTATATATTTTAAGTTTTCCTGGGTAGGTTGTCCAGAGTATTTAGTTATGTGTGAAATAGACTTGGTCCCAAACCATTTGAACTCAGGAGAATTAACTATAATTGGTTCTGGGAGATAAAACATATCTCCCCAGGAGTTGCTGATTTTGAAAGGGTATTTTTTTCATTCTGGGCCAGATAGACATGAATCATCAAATAGGTGTACAGCATGGTGTCTTTATTTTTGACCACGGAATCCAGATGTAGGCTCTGGCTAGTGGTTCCAGGTTTCTGGTCCGTCTCACTGGATTAATAATAATTACTAACATTTTGGAGGAGATTTAAAGTCTTCACAGAACATTCTTGTGCATTTATCACATTAGGTGGTGGGGCTGCTACTCAATGATTTGTGTGGATCCAAACACCTTGCCAATGGGGTTTTGTCTCTTTCTAAGAATTCCTTCATTAGGTTTATTCAGTTACTCAAAGCTGTCTTAAAATAAGACAGAAAATGAATAGATAGACTTTTGGCCTTTCCTGTTCTGGAATATACAAGTTCCCTGTGTGTGGTTATAGAAGATAAACTTGAGCTGGTATTGGGAGGTATTTTTCCTTGAACTTGACTGTGTAAGTCTGTTCTTTTCTGTGATATGAAAATGAAGGTAAATATCACTGTCCCGATTAAAGATACAGACACAAGCACAGAAGAGGTTAAATGGTATATCTGAGGTCACTTTTCAAAAGTGAGCAATTAATACTCTGGGTCCAGTTCACTTTTTCAAATTCCTGGTACAGATTTCTTTGAAAACCTTATAATTCATAGGTCTTTCTGAAAGGGCTGAATACTAGGTGCTGGCCTATATTTCTAGAGGTGGCTAAAATTGGTAAGAGTTGGAAAAAGTCACATTAATCAAATCTATGTTTAGAAGCACATTAGCATGTGGTTTTGCAAACTCCCATTTTCATTCCTATAAAAACCAGCGAGCGCTGTCATAAAAATACTGTCAAGATTTACTGCCTCTTCATGAGACCCAGGACTAAGCCACAGGGATACCGTGCACCCTGAACCTACTCATAGCTGCTGCCTCTGAAACTCTACTCTGTAATTTGGTAAGTGTTTTAAAAAATACAACTAAATGGCTACCACATGGTGGAAAATTAGCAATCTGGGACTGGAACTTCTACGTGGTATTAAATCCACATATGGAAAAAATTAAATATCATCCTCAATGCCCTCCATGTGTTCAGTTGTATTAAATGAAATGCTTATAAAGCCTGACATTATTTAAGTTTTATAAGGTTTGTCACATCTAGTAAAACTTATTACTGTTCTTTTGAAAAACTTCATACAGGTGCCTTCTGCACTCACATCAGTCTGATGCCCTGTAATATATATATATAATTTGTTACTGGATATAACACTAGACAATCACCAGTACAATTCCAACCAGGATAACTTAATACAGCACAGAGTGCAGTAACTGGCAATAGGCAATGCTGTGGCAGGTCAGTCCATAGTAATCGACTTTTCTCTAGAAAGGTTTTTAAAGAACATTCAGGGTGAAGCATGTACCATAAATTGTTTTGACAAAATTTGAATCTTTAAAACCAATGGCTCCAAGTATCTTGTATTTGCCAAATTTAAACAGTAGACCCGTGTGACCTTCACAGTCTGCATTTGTGAATGTGTCAAGGCTGCTGGATAAATATCATAATCATACTGATACCAAGGACAATAACAAGAAGTTGGAGGAAATTTATTACTCTAACTTGGTTTACTCTGACATAGGAAGATATTTCCTGAACTAAGGGTCTAGTTGCTCCATTTGCTGGGGACTGACTAGTTAGTATAGTAGATGCTTTAGAACCAAGGTGTTCCCAGGAACTTCGAACATCATTCCTCTCTCTGTTTCAGTAAGTGTGGTTTACAGCCTGTTGGCGTCAAAACCCCCTGGAGGATTTGTTGGACACAGGAGATATGATTTCCACTCTAGACCTACTGCATCGGCATGTTTATGAAACTCTGCAGGTGACTCTTATTCATTCTGAAGTTGAGACTCTCTGATGGTGCAAAGCCCTTTGGTTAGAGAGAGAAAAATCAAAGCTGAGAAGTTGATCAAATGCTCCAACTATATATGGCTAGATTGTGCAGAGTGTAATGATGCATTCTGATTCAGTGATTACTGGGGTTTTTAAATGTGACCCACACAGAACTCAGTCTCTTGGTTTCCTGAGATAAGATGAGTAGCTAACGTATATTGACTAACCTACCATGATGGGCAGTCTATGTTAGAATGTGTCACCTCAATGCACTCATCCTTGAGCCTCAGTCTGGGAGAAAGTGAGCAGGGGACCTAATTTTGCTGAGATTTGACACCCAGAGATCTCAAACTCACCATACAATTCATGCAATGTCCTACTACTGTCCGCATTTGGATCCCAGTCCTTGTGAGTTATTGCTGTTGTTTTTCTTTTTCTCTTTTTTTAACCATGGGCCAAAAGAGTTTGTCTTGCTCATATTTGTAATAGATCAAACTCCCCGACAGTTTAAAAGGTGTACTTGGTTTCATAGAGAGCATGGCCAAAATTCTTCCATGTGCAGAGCATGACTGAAGTCCGTTTCACTGTCACATACTGTGAGGCAATGTCTTCTGGGCAAATGTTTCAGGTTCTGCTGAAATGATCTTGCTTCACAGGAAATACCTGGGCTAACGTCCCACCTTGAGACAAGCCAGAAGGAGTCAATGACTATGTCTCAAGAGAAACAAATTAGACATTTCCAAGGAGAATTTTGAATTTCGTAGGCACAATTATTCCTATCACCACATGTTGCCTCTGTTCTCAGTGGTACTGTCATCGTGGTTTATGTTACAGTGACTTTTGTTCCACAAGTCCAGATTTTCCCACGGAGCAGCATACTGCTTGAAGCAGCTGGGAGATGATCAAAGCCTCAAAGAGCTGCTAAAAATGTAACTACCTGTAAATGTCAATGTTTTCCCAAATAAGTGTTTTTTTCCTTTAGTTCCAAATTTTGTTATGTACATTGTCACTTGGGAGCTGGTATAACGATGTCTGATGAGGCCACTCCTGCACTTACTTATTGTATTTCTCTATAGGGCTTCTCCACAAAGCAGTGGCAAAAGTCCATGTATAGTGTAGTTTCACTCCACAAGTGCCTCTCTTTTTGTTGTTGTCCATAATATTCCTTCCTTTTGGGTCATCTGAGAACGAGTAACTGTTAACTGCTCGTGTCTCACTGCCTTAGAAGTTCCTGCAGAATCACCACAGCTGGGAGGCAATCTTTTTTATCCCCCATAACAACAGTTCAGGCTGAGTTTTATACTACAAAAATATTGTTCATCATTTTTTGCCACTATTTACAAAATATGAGTATTTCCTCACCAGCAGCCAAGAACCAATAGTTTCAAAAAGATTAGTAAAATTCATGATTCCTTTGTTTATTTTTATTTCGGGTTGAGAGTACAGATGGGTAGTTCTTGGATTTTGGAGCCAACTGCATTTTCTATTGAAATATGTCATTCCAATTTCCACAAACAGGAGTGTCGACCATCCAGGTTTGAATGTTACAGTTGGTGCTTGGATTGCTTTGAGTTGATGAAGGGGAGATTATGGGCATTTGGTCCAGTTGGATTGGGCTATGGCTTCTTTCTCTGTAGCAAGAATCTGGCAGGACTGGGCCTTGGCTTGACTTACCAAGAGAGCTGGGCACAGGGAGCTGTTGTATAAGCTAAGCTGTGCCCTTAGCAGGACTGCCTTCTGTCTGGCGTGGGGCCCCTCCAGAAATCTGCCTGCCATCTGGCTCCAGGGAGGGCTGAAGAGGGGAATATTGAAACCCCTGGTCCACAGCTCAAGTGAAATCTGCACGGCTATTGACAGTTTGTAACTCTGGCATGAAAGGAAAGTCAGAAAACACAGACTTGTTCCTCTACCAGCAATTGGGGAATACTAATTAGGAAAATAATAAAATAGTTCAGAAGTTATCTGAACTGAGAAGATTAGGATTGGTCATTTGTTGACTAATCAACAAAGTCATTTGATATGTAAAATGTAAGTGGGGTGTGGGTGTGTACATATAAATACACATATGTATTTATGTGTATAAATACATGTTATACACACATTGTCTGAACTTTGAAAGTGTACACACGTATTTGTTTGCCAATCTTTTTTCTATTGACAAATAAAAAAATCGGACCTTACCTATCCTGCCCAAGTCTTAACTGGGAGAGTAGACTCCAGCCTGACATACATTGCTTTTCTATGTGTGAAAAAATAGAGACTTGACAGCCACATTTAAAAAAGATATTATTTGAAGAACAGAGCTGGGGTACAACATCTGGTTTTGGTAAAGTCTGGCCTTTGTGCCCAACTTTACAGCTAAGCTGACTGAAGTACCACAAGGCCATGGCTTGTCTGGGGTCAGCTCATCGGTCAATAGCTCAGTTGCTATATGATCCCTAAACCCTCGTAACTTTCAGGCCCATATTTTAGCTATGGAGGCACGTGGCCCGCTATCAAATATGCCACAAAACATCCCAGATGTGCACTGAGAGAAATCCTTCCATGACCCTGCTAACATCAAGTCCCCTCAGGACTTTCTGATTATTAAATGTTCTTGGCGACCCCTCCTATAAGTGTAAGCGCATTAACCCAAATGTTATGAGGATTTCCCCACATGACAGTGTTATAAGATTTTCTTATGAGGTCACTTCCTAGGAAGGCAGGGATTTAAAAGCTGCCACAACAGGCAATGAAGCAGGCAACATATGGCTTTGCTTTCAGTCTGTCATTTTAAGGAATGAAGAATTTATGTGGATACGATTTCTGAGACAGCTGATGTAGCTTTTCTGTTTGTTTATGGGCTTTGGTTTCACCTTGAAAACATCCTCTGTGAACATCAGAAGTGCACTTTGTCCCTGAACGGTATATTAACTTCTAACATTTCTGACTTCCAGTCATGGGGATTTCAAAACCAATTGCATATAGCAGTGAGGCTTTTCACTTTCAATGGTGCATTCAGGACGAGGCCAGCTTTTCCTATTTCCTATGCTATCTTCCACCCATTAACTATTATCAGCCCTGATGGAAACCGTCCCTTCTCTTTAAAAAGAGAAAACCACGTGCTAAGTTGCTTCTTGCCTCTTAAAGATTCAGATCCCTCAGGTAAACCATACGGAGACAGAATATGTTGATTTTTGATACACATTTTTCCCCAAACTATCACTCAGACTAGTGTTTTATTTCCACTGAGGTCGACTGATGGCTTTTAGCGTGGGCCCCAACAGTGTGACGCAATACAAGGCGTTTCTTCAGAAATATTAATATCATGGACCTTTATGGACATTCTTTTTTTTTTTTTTTAACATAGCCCAAGTCACAGAAGCCTAATATTCTATTATTAAATACATTTAAAAAAAAACTGTTTGTTAATTTTTTCAACAGAGTTTGTGAACTTACTGGATCATTTTTTTTTTTCAAACAGATTCACTTCCTTCACATTTTCCAACTCTGCAGATGACCACCTGAAACAGATTTGATTGAATTTGTTTAGCAGAGGGCCACTTAAACCACACTCTGCCCTACATTTTTTGTTTTCCACATTTATTTGCTAAATCTGTGTCATTTGGCAGTTTGTCTTCCAGACCCACTGCCAGTCTTGCATAGCCCCTAAGCAGCAGCAGCAGCCAGCTGGTGCCCAGAGACAAGGGGGGTGGTGGGAGGAAGGCAGGAAGCAGGGCAGCAGGATGGGACGGCGGTGGCTGCAGGACCTCAGGGTCCACATCCTTGCCTTTCCCCAACGTGGATCTGAGAAAGCCAGGACGGTGCAGACTGCCTCCATTTCCAGCCCTAAGAAAGGATTTCTTATGGAAGCCTTGTAGAGCCCAGATGTGTTTGGGATAAAATCTACAAACTTGCTCTGTCACTGCTTCACTCTGGGGCTTATAAATGCTAAATAGAAGTCAAATCTAAGTTTTTCATAGAAATAGTATAATAGGGAGTGATAGTCATTTTTATGGGAAACAAATTTAATCATCCCTCCTTCCCTTCCTTTATTCTTTCCTTAAGAGATATTGAGTATTGGTTACTTGCAAGGCATAGATTCCCGGGGAAAACAATACATTGAGTATCTTATTACATGTCATACAATATAAATCTTTAAACTGTGAATATAAATTAAGCAGAGCAACTCAGTCAGTATTCAGTGATAATTATATTTATTAAGAATATATCAAAATGTATAACATAAAGTTTTTGTCTCCATCATCTTTTGATAATAATGATAAAACACTTACTCAACTTAATCCTCAAAATGTGTTTATTGAATTAAATGATGGCCATGGAATTCAGAAGGACTTATTTGGAGAGTTTTAAAAGGAAAATATCACTTACAATTTTACTAATTACAGAAGTATTTGTTCATTGTAGAAAAATTGGAAAATTCTGGAAAACATGAGGAAGAAAATAAAAATCATGCATAATTCTATCACTTAGAGATAGCCATCACTACTGATATTTTGATATATTTACTCTGGCCTTTGTGTGTGTAGGGGGTGTGTGTGTATGTGTGTACACACAAGGAAAAGCTAGAAGAAATATAGTTTTTTATACATGATATAAAACAAAGTTGAGATCATGTAATACATGTTGATTTTAAACATGTTTTTAAAATTTAATATATCATGAGCATTTATCTTTGTTAATAAAGTTTTATAAAACATGATATTTAATGGGCTACAGAATATTGCATTATATAGACATGCATAGTTTAACTAATCCTTTATTTCTGGACATTAAGATTATTTTCAAATTTTAAGGAGTATAAATAACTTCCAATAAGTATGTTTATATATAAACCTTTGCATATATTTCTAGGATAAAGTCCTGGAAGAAGAATTACCAGAGTTACTGAGCCAAAAGAGATGACTATATTTTAGGGCTCCTAATTCCCCACCACTGTATTTCAATTAGGACTGAATGAGAATAATTGCATCATCCTACATCTTTTTTAACTTTGGATAGCAAGCTTTACAGTTATTGTTTCTGGGGAAGATTTAGGAAGATACTGTATTCAGATTATAGAAATGTCAATAGAAGTGGCCTAAAAGAATTTATATAGTATAAAATTTGACATCTGAATCTTTAAAAAAAATGGTTAAATTTATGTAAGTATTATTCACTTTATAATTTGCGGAGTATCTTTACACAAACTGATCAAATCGGCAAGGTCATGGAGTCATCAAGACTGACTTTGAAAGCCTTAAAGGTTATGTAGGCCAGTCTTCTACCAAAATGTTAAATCCCTCCTGTAACCTTTCTTGTAGAGGATTATTTAGTTTCTGCTTATACACTTCCAGGGATTAGGCATTCTTTACTTCCATAGGCATCCCTTAAAGTCAGTCTTCATTTATGTACAGTGGGCTTGTATGTGCTCTCCTACTTTTGCATCCTTTAAAGCGACCCAGACAGCACATGTACCATATTGTTGGTTTATATCTGCCATAAGTTCTGCGTGGTGCATATTATCGTCATTCCATATTTTAAAACTTGCAATTCACTAGGGACAATCATAAAAGAACCCAGAGAGGTATTGGCATTAGACATTGGTCAGTTCCACGTTATCCAATTATGGTGTTACACATGACTATGTTAGACTCTAACTGTGCCTTTACCTCCTAGAATAATGAATTTGCTATTAAAGAGAATGTCTCTTGGAGCGTATGTATTCCCTCCAATGTAATCCTGCAACGTGGACACTGGAGATGGCGTCAAGTTTCCTGGTACGTAGAATTCTCGGAAGACACAGTATGTTTGTGGGGTTGGCAAATGTGATGGCTTTTTGTTTACTTTTTAGGGTTAACGTAATAACAGTACTTTGTGTTTATAAATTATGGCACAAAAATTATCTTTGAATTCTGAAATAATCCTGTAAGGCAAATATAGTAATTATGCTGTTGTCGATATTATTAAGTATAAATAAATATACCTTCTCAATTTTAAAGATGAAGAGGTCAAATGTGATGTCATAAGTCACCCAGCTAATTAACGTCAGTGCTGAAATTTAAGAAGAGAACTTCTGATTCTACATTCCGTGCTCTTTTCACCTCTTAATTTGATATACACATTACATGGCCCGTTGTTCCTGACTTAATGCTTACTGGTTTTACATGAGGCTATGAGGTAAACACCTATGAGTCCTATATGGGTCTTAGGATTTCTTTAATCCAAGGATTGGGTTAAAACAAAGCTGTAGACTTAGATCGGAGTCCTTTTTTAAAAAGGAAGAAGTCTGCATTTGTGTACCATGTCCACCTGGCTGAAATAATTTTTTCATGTTTGTACAATTTTTACCAGCAGGAGAGAAGGCCCAAACCTTTCTTGTTGGATTTGATTGCTTGCCACATTCATCAAAGTGGAAGCCTAAAACTAGAGAAGCGGTGAGTGACAAATTGCCAGTGTGTGCTGATATTGGGCACCTTCACTGTTGATGAAAAAAGAAGGGGTCATGTTGGAAAGGCCAAAGATGCCCCCATTGATGTCTAATCTGTATTTATTTCTCTCTCTCTGCTGTGAGAGTATAAACATTGGCATCTAGATGGTGGAAGAAAGAGATAATGTGGAATGTCTGGGCCTGGTATGACCTTTTATCTCTTTGAATGAGAGCTCCAGAGTGAAGAGAAAGGTCATGTTGAAAGTGAAGTATCAAGACTTTCGTTAGTCCATGAATCAGAATTGTATTTCAACCTAACTCTTCATGCTGGCACCCTAGGGTGTAATAAAACAGAGCTCTAATCAAAACAGCATAATGAAATATAATCTAAAAAGGAATAGGTTTATAGCTTAGCTTTCAAAACAGACAGGTGTTTTGTTATTTCAAGAATAAAATTCTGTAACTGACAAGTTTCTTTTGTAGTTGAATAAGATCTGTAAAATGCATTTTTTTACAGAGCTTCAAGCAGTCCCATAGTAAGACCACTTAAAGGTCACATAAATAGAATGAAAACGGGGCTCAGAAAATCTTTCAAGTGTAGGGCAGAGCTAATACTAACTTTCTTAGTCACCAAAATACATTTCTTTCTGTGAGGACGAACTAATTCAACTCAATCAATTTGTTTATTCATATAATCAGCAAGTCTTTATTGAATGCCAACTATGTGTCAAGAACTAGACTAGATGTTGTGCCTTACCTAGTCCTTTACTGGCACAAGGGAAGAGAATAATTAGACAATGAAAGAGTAATTGTGACCTGAAAAAGAAATCTATCAGATGATTGCATTAAGCTATTTGTACAATACTGTGTTCTCAGGCATGTTGCCTTGCAGAGTATTTTTCAGCTGGGCATTAATTGTGGAGATTTAAGTCTCTAACTGAAGACTTATTAAGAAATTAGAGATTCAGAACCTATAACTTTCAATCCTTGTCCATATTGCTATCAACTTTTGAAAGTGAAGGACTATTAGCCATTTTTGTCATTGTGCCAATGGAAGTTGTCTATGGATCTGGTGTATTTAAAAAAAATTCTATGACACTGTTATTTATGATATACAACTTTTATAGATTAAAATGCATTAAATGTACACAATTTTAATGCTGACAAGGCATATGTTTATTTATGCAAATTTATTTTATGTTTTGAAGTCCGAGTCTGAACCTTTGTTACATTGAAAGTGTAAGGTTTCTCCTGCATCATTTTTGCAGTGTCTGCCATGATGCCCAATGTCACGATAACGTGGCTTCCTGCAGTCCATGTTCCTGCTCTGGATGTCTTAGCCCTGGGAGAGTTCCTGGCTACTCTACCTTTGAGACACATTGAGGGATACTATGTCTAAACTTTTTGTTTCATTTTTTCCTTATCTGATTCATGAGTCTCTGAGAGGTAAACAGCTTGATGCTTTTGCTGGGTAGCTGTTGGAAGCCTGAGTGGTGGTCCGACATGGATTCACAATAACCTCCCCTTGTCTCTGAAGATTTTGTCATCTATTGCAAGAGCTTTGACTATGTTCATACATATATAGCCAATGACAAGTTATAACACTAATTAGAACAGTACCCTGCAGATGGTAAACCTGTTTTGATGTAGATTTTTAAAAAGTCTTTATTTTAGAAATGTTAAAAAATGAAAACATGTGATCTTAGAATCAAGGAAAATAGGGCAATTAAAGCAGAGATGGTTGTGTTGCTTCCCGGGAAGATGAAAGTCTGGACAAAGGAGCTGGTACATGCAGTTTGTACCTGCATGTCGTCTGATAATCATTAGCCACATTTGACCCTTCTGAGGGTATGCATGTAACGTGTTTGTGGGTGACTGCTTTGATATATTTGTTTCAATTAAAAAACACAACAAGCCAAAAGCAACTAATTTTCTCTGTTCACAAAAACATACAAACCAAATGTGGATCTAGCAAGACCGTCAGATTTTTAAAGAAATTAATATTTTCCACTACCACCAGTATTTTTAAAAAAATAGCCTTAAAACTAAACCAAAACACAATTCTTTCTCTTGGTGGAAAGATTCAATGTTCACATTTAGAAGTTTAAAAAAAAAACCACAATATTTATCAAGTAAAAAGTATATTTGATTTTTTTATAATCAATAATATACATCAAATATATCAAAAGAAAAATACAGAAAATTAAAAGTTCTTATTTCTGATATTATAAAAATGGTGCACACATGGAACCAATGTGGCTGGTTCTTCAGCCATGATAGATTATCAGTGCCTGGGAAGAATTATATATAAACATAACTCTTATAGTTTCTATTCTAAAAGTTACAGGAAAGTTACAAGCACAATGCAAAGAATGTTTTTTCCTGATTTTTCAAAGAGCAAATTACTGATCTAATGCCCTATTGATTCTGAATACTCTGTGGTGTATTTCCTATAAACAAGAACATTTTCCAACGGGTCCTTTATATAACCATCAAAATCAGAAAATAAATGTTGATACGTTACTACATCTAATTCACAGGCACCATTCAAGTTTGCTAATTGTCCCAGCAATATTATTCTTCATAGCAAAAGTATCAAGTTCAGAATCTTTTGTTTTCTTCAGTCTGGAAAAGTTTCTCATTCTTTCCTTGACCTGCATTATCTTGATACTTTTGAAGATAGCAGGCCAGTTATTTTGTACGGTGTCCATGAATTTGGATTGGTTTCATGTTTGGTCACGACTATATTCAGAATAGGAATGTTTGGCAGAAACACCACACAGGTGACACTGTGTTCTCATTGCACGGTGTTAGCTGGTGCACAATTTTGATTTGTCCCCATTTCTGGTAATGTTTAGTTTGATCACTTCCTTAAGATTGGATCTACCAGTCTTCACTAAAGTTACTTGTTTTTCCTTTGTAATTAACAAGTACTTGGTGAAGAGGTATTTTGAGACAGACAATTTTATGCTTTTAACCAAACTTCAATATTTTATTCAAGGGATTATAATCTGTTACTATCATTTATTTGATGCTTATTTTTTTTTCTAGCTTTTGCTCATAGGAGCCCCTTTAAGTTGGCTTTTTGTCACTTAGCCCGTCTCTCTGTGGGTGCCCTTCTTCCCCACTGGGGCTCTGACACCCACATCAGGTTTCCTTCCTGCTCCACCTCTTGGACACACTTTTCCCCGTCCAGACTCTGGCATTGTGCTGTCGCCCCCTCAATCCATCCCCCACCTCACTGGTGGCATTGATGTCGTTCCTGCCCAGCCCCACGTAATGGCTTTTAAACTGAATTGCTCAGAAAGGGAAGAGGAAGATGAACTTTTGTTCTTAATGTTTTCTTTCAATTCCTCTTCTACATCTTCATTCATTTATTCACAAAATGTTTTTTTTGAGCACCAACATTATGTTGGCTACTATCTTGCTGTAGTAGACAGAGATGAGTAAGATACAGTTGTCCCTTTTGGGAACACAAAATCTAGCAGGGAAGATAAAGCATGAGCACAAGCATCTGAAATGAATGGTTGCTGGTGTTCTATTAGAGGGGTGAGAGAAGGGACATAAAAGGGTCATGCTGCCCACAGCCCTGGGGGAGGCTTCAGAGCAGAGGTCACTTTCAAACCTGCAGAGGACATTCCAGGTCCAGGGAAGAGCACAGATAAAGGCGTGGAGCCTGAAAGTACATGAAACCTTTGGGGCATAGCAAGTGGTCACTGGGATCAGGAAGAGAATAAAAGGACATGAGACCATGGATATATATTAAGATAAAAGCAGGAAGAAGAAAAATTAGGGCAAGTTGAAAAGGACTTTGAATGTCATGTTCAAGTTTAAACTTGGAATATTAGAGCATGTGCTTTAGAAAGATAACTTTGGCAATAGTGTGGAGAAGAAACTGGAATTATGTGAGAGACTAGCTTAGAAGGATGTTGTCCACCCTTTCTTCTCTAGTAAGCAAAAGGCCTAGGACTCTGATTACCAAGACCTCGAGGGACAGCGAGGCAAAGTGTGGGATGCAGGTGAAAAAGTTCTGATGTGTAGCACTTGCTAGATTCCTCAGTTGTTTATACTCCCACAGTGGCAAATTTCAAGCTATCAATATCTTATTACAGAGCAGCATTTGGAAGAGATTAGCATGCCGTCGGCTCTCCCCAGGCAGTGAGGCTGGCTCGAGCACACACTGGAAGGTGAAGAGGCTTCCTCTAAGTGCATGTGAGATCACAGGAAGTGGATTAAAACTGTGGATTTCATTGACTAGGTCGGTGACCTGCTCTGCAGCAGAAGGAGCTGAGACCATCCATGGGTCAGTAAGGCACCCGGTGGCCTGGGGGGGACCTGATCCAGGTAGCAGCAGGACAGAGTCTGGTTCTGGTTGCCTGGGGAAGAGATGGCATCCATGACAAGCTGTGCCAGTGAGGGTGGGTCCCCTGACAGCAGGTTGAGGAGATCCAGGGACGAGCAATACTGCCCATGAGGCATTCAGAAAGCGTTGCTCTCCTGCTCTAGGACAGAGCTGTGGCAGGAGGCGGCTTCTGGGAGGGGTTCAGATCTGCTGCCAGGCTATGCTCTCAGAGCTGCCTCTGCGTGCAGGTTACCAATCCCTTTAGACTCTCAGAGTGACTCTTCTGAGCACTTCCAGTTTCTCCTCTGTCATGTACTTCCCCTGAGACAGGAAAGAGCTATCAGTTTGAATTGGGGGTAAGAGAACAACAAAAGCAAGCCGTAATGAGTAAAACTGAGTCTCTATTATCTGATCACTGTCCTGAATGCTTTACATTTTAAGTCTTTAATCATCACTGCTGTTATTCCCATTTTACAGATGAGGAAATACAAGCACAAAGAGATTAAGTAACTTGTTAAGGAGAGATAGCTGGAGAAGGTACAGTTGTGAAATGAACCACGGTAGTCCGACTCTGTAGCCCGTGTTCTAGCCAGCGGTCCCCATCCTTTTTGGTGCTAAAGTCTGGTTTCATGGAAGACAATTTTTCCCATGGATCAGGGGCAGGGGAGCAGGGATGAATCTGGGATGATACAAGTGCATTACATTTGTTGTGCACTTTATTTCTATTATTATTATATTGTAATATATAATGAAATAATTATACAATATACAACTCACTATAATGCAGAATCAATGGGAACCCTGAGCTTGTTTTCCTGCAACTAATGCTGCCACTGATCTGACAGGAGGCAGGACTCGGGCGGTGATGCCAGCAATGGGGAGCAGATGTAAATACAGATGAGGCTTCCCTTGCCTGCCGATCACCTCCTGCTGTGAGACCTTGTTCCTAACAGGCCACAGACCAGTACCAGTCTGCGGCTCAGGGTTTAGGGACTGCAGTTCTAGAGAATAGACCACTGTGGTACTCTGGGAAAAGGGAAAAATGCAGGGAGGACAAAGAATTGGTATCTCAGAATACAATATTATCCACTGCGTAACTTAGGTCAGTTCAGGGCCTGGCATGTAACAGACGTGTGATAAATGTGTCTCGAATAGATGAATAAACAACCTCACTTGCATCACTTAATCTTTTCCCTATGAGAGTTTTATAGTATCATACTTCTGTCTTGCTTTTTGATTTTGAGTATTTCAGAATTAAAATGACCTTTAAGTAGTGTTTATAGTCTCCCAATCAAGAATTTGAAAAATACCAGAAGAATGTGCCTGGCTTCATTTTTGAAACATTGTGCCAAATCTTAGATCATGGAGCTCCTCTTTATCGATAGATTTAATTAGTTTAATTATTCCTTTACAATAGCTCTTTCTCTGCTGACTTATTCTGCAGGAGGCAGGCCTGGATTACTATGCTGAGGGCTTCATTTGGTGACAGCCGGGGCTCCAGGAGTCTACCTTGGAGTCTATGTTCAGCATCCACATATCTGTCTGAAACAAGGGCTCTGGAATTTGTCTTTACCCTCCTCTGAGCTTATTGTATCAAAAGAATCTGCGTTTTGGTAGAAGTCAAGAATGCATTATTCTATCTCTATGATGAGAGGCAGATCTCCCATTAAAAGAAAAATTCTGCATTCTGAAAGGCTGAGTAGGTTGGCACTTAAAAGGGAATTCCAGCTGGTTAATTTAGGGTGCTGAAAAAAAGACCCAGTACAGGAATGCTTTCTGGCTGCGGGCCTGCAACATTTTCAACCGATTGTGCGTTGGAGAGATTTTCATCACATTATGGACTTTGCTTTTCAGTATTGTATTGTTCTGAGACAGGAAAATAAGTGAGAATACACAGGTTGGCCCTGGTATCAGGGCTGTGTTCATGAATACGATCAAGGCCAGTTGTATCAGAACCAAAGATGGTCTCGTGCTTGCTGATTTATTAAAATATAAATCTGAAGGAGAATTTGTATAGGATGGTAGGGACTGAGGTAGATAGTTTTTATGCTTGGGAATGGGTGCTCCTGTCTTTCTGCTAGGACTTTAGTGGTGTTTGTGTTCATCCAGAGAGGAGTTTGACTGCTTTTGAGATTTGTAGTTGCTATGGTTACCCTCAGTACTTCACAGTCTTCAAATCCCTCTAACAATAGCTTGTATTTAATGTGGAGGAGGATTTTCCGAGAGTTTTTCCTCAAAGTCAACTCCACCCTCAGCTTTGGATCTTTCCGTCACACTGTGCGTCGGAGAGTGTCTGTCTCTTGTGGGTCTCCCAGCATATCCCACTGTCACTCGTTACTTATACTCAAAGCTTGTTGGTTTTGATGGGGAGGTGGAAGGGGACACGTTCTCTGATGTTCTGATTAAGCCTCGGCCTTAACCTGTGTCCTTGACTCTCAGAGGTGTGGCCTTCCTGAGTGTTTCTGCTCCTCCTCAGCTGTTGTTTCCATCCCCCAGCGATGCTCTTTCCAGCTCTCTACATCCCTGATCAGAACTGCTCATTTGTTTTTGTCTCTTAATTTATGCTTTTCAATTTGCCCATTTAGTGTAAGAAAAATAGTACAAATATTGTACCTGAACTGTCCCACATGTAAAAATGGATCATGTAGGCATCCAGGAAGAGCCACTAAGATACTTTGTGGGAAAGAAAAGTAATTTTGGACATTATTTTCACATCCTAAGAGCTTATGGTCTAAATGGTGAATAGCTTCTGGTAAATCCATAATTAAAATCTGAAGTGATGTGCTACAATAGTCAAACGATTTCTAGGAAAAGAAGGTCAGCCTCAGGAGGAGCTGGGACTGGGGTTAGGTATTGCTTAGTGAAAAGGGCAGGGGCTTTGTTGTCAGAGTCACCTGGTGGCTTAGGACTCCAAGCATGAGTGTTCTGGTGTACAAGCAAAAGTCAAATCATCTTTTATAGCACCTTGGGAGTCACCGAAAGTCACTTGCATACTCTATTGGTTTAAGCAGTCATCAGCCTTTCCAGGGTCAAGGTTGTTAGGTGGTGGTGGTGGGAGAACAGACCCCACAACGTGATGGGAAAAATGACAAAGAATTTTAGGGCAATGTGGGCAATGTTTTAAAATGTTCACAACTTCCCCCAATTTTTTCCTTGAGAGGACAGGCATGTTTAGTCCAAAACATGTTACTCCTTGATACAAGTCTTTATAAGCTTTGGTCCATATGAAGATAGAGAAATAGAATCAGGAGAGACTAAATAATGCCTCAAAGACAAGTGAAGAAAGTTGGATGTGATTAGATAAGAAAATAAGACTTGGTTTAGGTTTTTAGAGATGATGTGTGAAGTGCAATGAATGGAACTTTTTATCTCCTTTCTGAAAAGGAAAAGATCAAATAGACCAGTCAAAGTTATCCTCTGAGAGTGTTAATGTCAGGGAGCTTTCAGGTCAACATGTTAATCAAAGCCTCATGCCCTAATCTAAGTGTGAGTTTGCTTGATCCAGAAGCCACTTGACAGAATCAGAAATACCAAAGCTCCAATGTCAAAAATATGATTGCAACTTGCAGTTTTATGGGAGCCAGTGCCAGGCAGATGCTGTCTCTTCTCCCTGGTGAGAATGAGTACGTGACATACCCAGCAGGAAAAAGGATGCCTAATGTGGCTGTAATCAACTCCACTCCTACGTAGGACGCTGTGCCGGGTGCTATAGGAGGTGTTGAGATGTGTTAGGATACGGATCCTGCTTTCAAGGAGGTTGTAATTTAGTGAGAACAATCCCATAACAAGCTGATTTGTCATTAATACCTAAAAAACCCCTAAGGCACAGAAAGGTTTGGTATCATGGCTAATAAAGACTAGAGCTAGGTTCAGATGGTTCTGTTTATTCTAAAGCAAGAGCTATTACTATTCTCACCAGTGCCTCCTTAACGAGAAATCAAATGTTCCTGTCTAGTTTTCTTTAAAAATGAGAATTAAGTGCTTAATGGCTTTTGATTCTAAAATTAGGAAGTAGGTTGGAAGGAGAGGAGACTGATGGCAGGCTCTCTCTCTGAAGCTGGAGCATACCAAGCCGGACTTTGAGTGAGTACAGTGTGAAGGTTTCTGACCTTCAGAAAAAGGATAGCAGGTGTTTCAGAGACATTTAATGCTCTTTGACTGTTCACTTGCTCACTCACATGTCACAGCTACTGTGCTAGTTAGATTGGAGCCTGACGTTTGTACTGGCTAAGACTCCATGTACAAGTCCCTTGAGCAAGTTGTGGGGTGGCATGGAATAGCAGCTGGGAGTTCCCCATATCTGCTCTTCCCCTTGGCCACGGGGCCACATGCTGAGATATCAGAGTGTCTGTCACTTAGGTTCCTGAATCACGGGGAGGAACAGAGTCCCCATTGACCTGTGCTGGACTTGAGTGAGAAATACATCTTTATTTTCTTAAGCCCATGAAATTTTGAGAGTTAATTTGCTATCCTAGGAAAACATAGCTTTCATGACTAATATACCAATGAATTCTATGAAGGGCCTGAGCAATGACACTTGGGCTGAGTATAGGTGAACAATGATGACTGTAAGTATCTCTCTCTAAGTTTTAAAAAAAAGATCTCTCAAACTACAATTTATTATAAGATAATATAAAATTGAAGTAGTTAGCGTTAATCAGTATGATAGATACCACATTTCAAACAAAGCACTTAGTGTTTGTAGACACCCTTCAGGGAAATACCTGGTTCTTGAGCTTTGGCTCATCTCAGATTCTCTCCCCCCCAGGATGTGGAGGATTGGGGCCCTGACTGCACAAGCCAAGGCGTCGTCCCCCTCTGGCACCAGCCCCCTGAGTTGCAGGCACATGCAGAGGAAAGTCTAACCAGTCCTCAAGGGCATGGCTTGTTAATCCAGTCTGTTTTTCAGGGAGGGAAAATTCATACTTCTCATGTAAATATGGTAAAATGATTCATCAGTTCTGCTTCTGAGAATTTATTTCCCAGACTATTTCCATATTTCTACTCCACATAAAGGTTTAGTGGGTTTAAAAATAAGTGAAGGAAAAAGATAGCTTTCTTTCCTGCTGAAGGCTAGTTAAAAGTCCATTTCCCAGCCTTTCTATTTTACCAAGAGAGGATATAAGATGTAAATGTATTCCAATTTAGCAAATTTGCTATACTGTGAAAATTGATGTTTGAAAGATCTTCTCTGGGAGCCCATCCACAGGATTGAGACTATTTTATTAAAAGGGCCTTCTCTCTGTGGTGGTCTTATAAATGGATTTTGAGGATAGCAGGGCATTGTGAGTTTCTTTTTACAAAGGTCCTAGATTGGCACACCTATATTTTCCTACTTCTAGGAATTAACAGAGGCTCGAAAACGAGTCTTTGTCTAATGCAGAGAAATATCCAAATGTGTATGCCATTACGTTATAAGTCATGCAGGAAGGTTGCCTGAGTATTTATGAACTTCTCCAGTAGGAATGACTTTTACAATCTAAGAAGATATGCTTAATATATATGTTAACTCAGGTAGGTAAAAGGAAATTTAGATTTGTATTTATGTATTGTTCTCTGTGCTGGAATATTTCTTCTTAGCATTTGTTTGGTTAGTATTTAAAAATGCTGGATTTGTACAGTGCTGTCTTGACAAGTCAATACTCCTAAAAAGAGTCATGTGTTATGTTAATATTTGCTCAGGAAGCACATGGACACAAGATGCTACAAAAAATATTGTCAGACTTTTTAAAAAAGGCAATTTATCTTCATTCATAATTATATGTATGTGCGTGCATGACACCAAAGATGTAATGGTAATAATTTCTGTTTTCTAATGCAAATGCCTGGTGCTGCTGCCTTGGCATTGGCAAGTAAATAAATCAGCACTAGCAAATCCAAAATCATTCTCCAGGCAGGGATTCCGTTCAACTAATCACCCAAGAAAGCAAACAAACACACCGCAAAGAGTAATTAGGAAATCTGTGAATTGGGGGTTGGGGCAGTGGGGGTTCTCCCTGGGAAGCAGCTAAGGAAGGAGTGACATATGACAGGCCAACGATTATTAAACCTGGGAGACAGATCAAAGCTCCATCCCAGTCTAATTAGATCGTACAAGGTGCTATCTGTATCCATTTCTGAAAGACGACTACGTTTATAGTGAAATATCTTTGTAATATATTCTGGGGGACAGGATGCTGAGGGTGCTGAAGGCTGGCAAGGACTAAATTGTGGTAATATTGCATTATAGATCCTAGGCAGGGCTTTTTAATACTATAATGAATTCAGGAAAGAATAAAATGAGGTAGAAGACAACTTACGATGTGACTAGATGAGCAATACTTCAACATCTCTCCCCGACGGCGGTGGGGTACATCGCAAAGGCTGCCAAGAGAGGGGGCGCTTTTGTGGTTAAACAGCATCTCTTTCCCAGTCTTGCCAAAGGCCGTTTTTCTCTTTCCTTCGGACCGTGGGGTTTTATTTATTTGATTAGTTTTACATTAATGTGCTCAGTAGCAGCTTTTGCTAATGTATTCACATTCCCAACACAACACATAAATACTGTAGATTTTTAAAAATGTGTTTAAGACTATAGGCTTATTTCTACCCAGATTAAAAAAAAATCTCTCTTTTCATGCTTGTTTGCAGGAGTTTCCTGACCAGGTGATAACTCTGATTCTCATCTTATCGTTTGTATTTGAGGGGTGGCTCACCCTAATGGCCCCATGTCACTCAGCATGTCCTCCTTGTGTACCCCAGGAAGATTCCAGCTAGGATTGAGTTAAAACAGCATTATTATGTCTTGTAGAGCCCACTGAGCTGGAGTTCTGGTCTTGGCTCCTCCTTGGGTGAGTCCACTGGGCCAAGGTTGTTGTTTCTAAAATAAGGAAATAGAACTAGGTGCCCTTTAAGCTTCTTCCAGCTTCTACAATCATGCTGGGATCGTAGAAGTGGCCCTCTACTTACCTTCCATTATTTCCTAGGCACTGAGAAAAAGTTTGCATAATAATAGTTTTAAGAGTACAGGACTGGAAGTAACCCCAAGAGGAATCTAGGTTCCTCAGCTAGATTTAAACTCTTCAGATAGATGAAGAACTCATCCCTTTTGAAGGTAACTGGGAAGATAGAAATTAATGAGCATTTCTTGAGCATTTACCGTGGGACAGGCTAATCTGATTCTCAGAGAGACACTGGAGGAGGGTTGTTACTATTCTGTTTGACAACCAGGGGACTTGGGCTCAGAGTTGCACAGTTATGTAGCTGTCAAGTGGCAGACCTTGGAGTTGCACCCAGCTTCATCTACTTCTAGAGTCAGTGATCTTTGCCCTGGTCCAAACGATCTCTTTTAAAAACAAATATCAAAAATCCACCAGTGAGACTGTTTCATTTGAGTAACTGTGAAGTGTGGAAAATGCGAGACCAAGATTGTTCCCATTGTACAGATGTAAACACTGAAATGTGGAAAGGTTATGATTTGTCATAGATCATAGATACATCAATGTCAGCTTCCAGGCTACAGCTCTAGGTGTTCTCTCATTGACTTACCTTTCTCCACCTAGCTTAGAAGAGTCAGGTAAGAGAGAATCTGACATGGGGATGAGATCACATCTCTGGAGCCTGAGACATGAGGGGTGAATGCTAGTAGCCTCTTCTGTATGTGTGTCCTGAGCCTGCTCTTGGATCTGTGAAGTGTAGGTCACATGTGCACCTCACAGTGCTGGTGTGTGGTCACCCATGGGCTACAGCTTGGGGCAGAGAAGGGGCTCAGTAAATGTTGTTTCCCTCATCTTCCAAATTAACTGGGTTTGGATGGAAGTAGACTTCCACTCAATCAGTGGCTTGTCTGTATAGTGACAGTATTTTCACTAGAAGTTGGACACACTAATTTTTCAATTTTTGAATGTAGATGCCCTTTCCAGGGTTGCAGTGTGTGTGTCTAGGCTGATTATGTTGCATAGGTATTATTACAGATACAAAGTCATTGTCAAACTAATTCAACTCCATTGCAATTTGTGCTTAAAGACAGCATTTAAAGAAAGCGTTAGTTTCAAAAACAAAACAAATCTATAAACAACCAACTTGAATAAGTGTCCCTTGTGGTTTATATAATGTCGCTGACCTGTGGCACAGAAGGGATGCTCTTCTCATGGTAACACTGATGTCACCATCTCTTTTGACACATGACAGTGGTAATTGCTTACTCTTATGGATAAGTGTCAATAGGTGGTTTTCACATTGACAAAATTTTTTTCTTGCATGTGTTAAGAACTACTTAAAAGGAACAATTTAAATATTTTAAAAAAATCCCTCCTTGGCTTTAATAATTTAGTTAGATGTACCTTGAATTATGTGCTGGATTATCCAAGCTGCCGCAAGAGTCATGCTGGTGTGGACAGCACAAGTTAAGCCTTGTATGCTCGATGCTTGTTGTGGGTAGAGTGCCGCCAGCTGTGCACAGCTATAGGGGACTCAGCAATCCTCCAAGGAGAATGCCAGAATAGTCCTTAGCCTGTGCATCCAGCAGAGGACAGTAAAGTCCCAGTTTTCTCTTCTGACTGGTTTCTCTCACATGACTGCAGTTGCATAGTGCTCTGAAGCTCCTGGATGGCTGACATGTAATTGCAGACATTAAGCATTTCTGGAGAGAGACATAAAATGTATAGTGAGGTCAACGGAATCCTTTGTCAAGACTTCTCTGAAGATCTGACCCCTTGCCATGGCAATGCAAGGCCAAAAGTATGCCCATCACTCAGCGGCTTACAGCACCTTGCGTCTTGTGAACATCATTGGCCGAATGTTTTCGTGTTGCTTTGTCTTGTTTAAATGATGACAGCACTCTCTGTGACTGTGTTCAGATACACTTTCACCTGGCTGTCAATAAAGGAATTATGCCATTTTCATATTTTGTCCCCACTGCTTTTGAGATTTCATATTCTCTTTAGCAACAGAGTGTCGGGATTTGATAAAATGGAAGGAGGTTTATGTTCTTTCTCCAATCCTCTTCCTTTCTCCAAATTTTTCTTGGCAATTTTCTGGCTGTTTGGCTTAAGTGGAAACCACAGGTAATTTCCTTTCTTCTAAGAGAAATGAATTCTCAAAAAGCAGAAAGGAAAATAGAGAATCCTGGTGGGAACCTTTGGTGAAGTCTCTCTGTGTTCTGAGTGTTGCCTCTTGATCTGGTGGATGGAAATGCTGTGTGATACTCATCAAAGAGGTCGCTGCCTAATGCAGGGGCTGCAATAAACTCTTTATATATGCTAGCTGCAATAAAACGCTATGGCCACAAGTAGTTCAGAACCACTAATGCTTATATTTCTTTGAGGAGAATCATGAAAAATACTGAGCAATCATAACAGAGTGTGGTGAACCACATTTTCGTTTATGCTCTCTGCAGCCACTCTACTGTCTGTGGTCCATGCTGGAGCTGACCAGTGGGTAGTCACATTCCACAGCACACCAAAGACCTTTTAAGCAAAGGGAGGAAAAACTACAAAGGACAAGATATATATTCTTAGCTTAGAAATTCTTAGAATGACCCACTCTGAACTGTGGCTCCAACATCAGTGATCCAGTCAGTGGCTCTGGGATGTCGGGAAACCCTTGAAGGTCAAGGTTCAGGGTTTTGTTCTCTTGGAGAGTTCTGGAACAGAAGCTCTTCAAAGCAGGCCATTCTGTTCACCTTGTGTAGAAAATCCAAGCACTTAGACCATAGTAAGTCCCCTCAGCACACAATTGTTGAATGAATGAATAAATGAAGCATTTTTTAAAAATTAGGATCAAATCAGTTGGAGATTCTTTTTATTAGACATAAATGATCCCTATTTTCCCATTAAAAATAGAAAAGTTTTTCTATTAAAAATTTTATTTTGGTCCATTTATTATTTGTATTGCTCTTTTTAGAAACAATTGAAACCTAATCTTTATGGAATGCATGCATTATACTATAAGTTTAGATAAAATACAATGTTTTAAATAATTACTCACTATTCTGGGTATGGTGGGGCAAACAAAGAAAGCAGAAGACAGAATCCTTGCCTGTGAAGTGTATAATGTGTAATAATTGGGGAGATGAGGCCAACTCACATGAAAGTATAGCAAAGAAGACAATCTATCATTCAGAAGTAGATTTCTTTATTTCAGATTGACAGTATGCTATAAATTCAATGAAGAGATCATTGAAGACAGATGTAGTTGAGGAAGACTTCATGGATGAGGTGGGACTTGAACTAGATATTGAAATGGAATGTCGTGGGATAGAGAAGGAGAAGGTTGCTCAGGACACTCAGGCTCCTTGGACCCTGAGACGGGGCTCACCTATGCCCTTGTAAGAGCACCTGTCATACTGTGGAAATTATTTACCTGGATGTCCTATCTTGCCTATAGGAGGTATAAGCTTCTGAGGGGCAGAGACCCTGTCTTAAATATCTGAGAGTCTTCCACTTGGCCTGGCCAATAGTGGACAGTTAAAAATACAGGCTGAGTAAAGGAGCTTAAGCTAGGAGCTGAAAGTGAGCATAGCATACGCATGTAGGTATGAGCATGGCACATGTGTGTAGGTGTGAGCATGTCATGTGTGCTCCGTACGAGGTGGAGAGGAGAGAAGTGGTGGCTCAGTGAGAAAATCCTGCTGATTGGAGCAGTTTGCATGGACAGCAGTAGGAACAAGTTTGAGGTAGTCGACGTGTGTTGCCATCAAGGCAGTGAAGGAGTCGTCTAGATGGGATGTGATGGCCACAGGGAGCCACTTGAGGAGGAATGTGACATGAAGTGTCATAGGAATTAATCTGGCTGTGATGCACAAAATGTGTTGCAGGGTGGCCAAAACTGTCACGAAACTGTGAAACAATAGAATTGGACAATGCAAATGTTTCTAAATCGACTATTCTTTTCTTTAAACCTAAAATGATGGATATACATGAATAAGTTATGGGTCAACATAGTTTCACAGAGATGACTTCTTTTTCTATAAAGGAGAAAAAAATTTATAAATGAGCACAATAAAATGGGAAAGAGACACCTTGAAACAATGTGGAACTTCCTTCTTTAGCGTGTTCTAAGCAGGTTTTTATTACTTTACTAGGCATGATTTCAGTAGTAAACAGGGGTAATAAATGTCAGCCATTGACCAGTAATGAACACATTGAAGTGCGATACAAGGACTTCAGTTTGAAGCAAGAGATGGTTATTCTAAAAGGGTGGTGTTGGGGGGTGAGGGGGGCAAGAGCAATGTATGTAACCTTAACATCTGTACCCCCATAATATGCTGAAATAAAAAAATAAATAAATAAAAGGTTGGTGTTGAAAGTTTGGGAGAAAGTCCCTTAGATGTAAAGAAAATGGTCTCACTAGGAACAATTCCTGCTGTGTGGAGAACATGATGTAAACAGGAAGTGTCAAACATTGACATTACAAAGTCAGCTGACGTGACATGAGCATGTCATATGGCACAGTGAGCGCAGCAGCAATGACCTTGGGGTTAGGCCCTGAAACGAGCCAACAGCTGGGGTCTCTATGGAAAGATGTGCTGGTTGGCAAGGTATTGGTTTAGCCTTTTCATCTCATTTGTAAATGTAGAAAATTGTCATCCACGGCATATTTGAGGTCTGTTCACCTTGGAGGTCAATTCGAATACTCCTTCCTGGCTGTAGTTTTCTCTCTGTTCTCTCTACGCCTCTCCTCTGTATTACTGCAGATTTTATACCTATCCTACTTACACTGATCCTATTTTATTTTTAGCACAATTTAATGGCTATATGTATCTCTGTCCTCCTACCGATCTCCAGTTTTCTTGAAGGAGAGATCTATGTTAATTACCGTTAGCTCAGTGTCTTCAGGACAGCTATTCTGGGAAGAGACCCGAGTCCACACTTCACCAAGGACGGCATGGTGTGGTGGCCAGCAGCAGCTTCCACTCAGACAGATTTACGTTTGCACGTGAATGTTGGTCCAGACAGGCTGTGAGAGCTTAGGGAAATGGCTTAACCTTTCTGAGCCTTGTTTTTCTCCTCTGAAAAAATGAAGGTAGTGATACGTACCACATAGACTTGAAAAAGAATTAGAAGATGTGTTGTGTGCTACTCAGAAGATCCGAGCAACTATTATGATCTCCAACTTTATGTCGGCCCTTGGTGCTGTGCAGAAATCCTCTTTCGACAGTGGCGTCTTCCATTCAGTAGAGCAGTCACATATATCCACTTGCCCTATATGCAAGTAAAACCAGCATGTCTAGAGTTGAGCTCATCATCCTGAGCCTCCCCCCTGCCTGCGCCCCCCACTGCAGTGAGTGAGCTCACCATCCGCTCAGTAGGCCGATCTGCAGACTCTCAATTCATCCTCGTCTTCCTCTTCCACTTTGCCTTCTGCACCCATTAACCGCCAAGTCCTGCCGACCCAGCCCCTTCCTCCTTACCTGTTCTTCTACCCCAGCCCCTACCATTAATGCTTCGCTTCTCATGGTAATCTGTTAGTGGTCACTGTCCCCCTCTAACCCATTCATATTCGTAGCTCACAAACGCGAAGACGTCCGTGACCACCCGTCTCTGGGCTGTGTGCATCTCTGTGACCTGTGCTTCCCGTCACAGCACTTATCGTGACGCAGTGGGACACACTTGTGTGTAATCCTCCCTGCCCTGTGAACTCCCTAAGGAGGGGAATCGTGTTGGCTTTAGCACCACTGCAAACAGGCTTGGCAGAGGCCGCTCAGGCCATCAGTATTTGCCGAGAGAAAGGAGAAACAAGGCACCTACACGGCCACTGCAGCACAGTGATTCTCCTTTTCTTGCTCTTCCACGTTCTCCACTCCACTCTGTGGAGTGCTCACAGGCCAGGGTGGTGAATGAATGAGCCGAACTCCATTCTTCACTCCTTGGTTCTCACTTTCTCTCTTTCGGTGTCTTCTTCCTCTCTCTGTTCACAGAGGCCCAGTACCCTCATGCCTGGAAGCCGACCACCCTGATTATGTAGAGATTAAATGAAGAAAGTTTAGGCAACTTGCTGAAAGTCACACATAACTCATCATTCACAGAACAGGGACTAGAAGTTGGGTTTTCTGGATTCCAGGCTAGAGTCTTTTCCACCATACTGAACTACCCAGTGAGCACTCACTGGCTGAAAAACATAAATGAGTTTGGAAAGAAGTCAAGTGAGATTGTGTGAGCGTGTGTGTGTGTGTGTTGGGGGCGTGGTAAGCAGTTGTTTTCTGTTGCTTGTTCCTTTCTTACTGCCTTCTGCTGCCATCCTTACTCTCTTCGTACTCTTTCCGTTCCCCTCTTATCGCCCCGTCCCGCTATTTCTCTCCTGTGTTCTCTGCCCATAAACTGCACTTTCTCTACCGCCCTCTTCACTCCTTCCCACATCCTTATCCCCTTCGTCTTTTGCTTTCATATTTCTCCTTCCCCTGACTCCTCTGTAGCTTCAATGGGCCCCTAAAAATATAAAATGCTGAATTTTTAAGGGACATTAAAGATGTAATTTTGATTAATTTGTACTATAGCCAGTGTTATAAGGACTATTTGATGTCCAATGAGCCTTTAAAAAGTCTTAAAGTTTTTCCCCCCCAAATGGTAATATTACCTTTTTTGGAGTAAAACTAACTCAAACACTTAAAGACCAAAGTTTTCTTGGGAACTTTGTTTCTTTGCTCTCAAAACGATACGCATGCCTATCTTTGCACTAATGGAAGCTGCAAGAAATGGACACTCTGAAAATTGTGACGCAAGAGAAAATTCTATAGCTATGTCCCAACATCCCGTCCTTGGGAGCAGTGGCAGACTTGGGAGGGCGAGAGTGAGAGTACAGATTAAATTAAATAGACCGAGGTCAAGACAGGGCCTGGCAAAGGCAGGACTTAGTCAAGGAGTCTGGATAGGCGAGATTGCTGGGGGAGGGAAGCTGAAAGTATGGCCTGAGGGCCCAGGACTTCCACTGGCCAGTGGGTAGGGCGGGCTCTGGACAACGAAGCTGGGTCAGCTGTGAGTGAGGTTCCTTTCTCTGTGTACACACCGGAGCTCCTGGGCCCATTGTTGTGGGTGGCTCACATCCTCTACCCCTCTGTCTCTGAGGTGGAGCCTCTGAAAGGGCCAGGCATATAAAGGCAGGACTCAAACATGCATGGAAGTGTCCACGTCCCTATTTATGGTGGATGGCTCACTGTCTGTGTGGATGGCCATACCCTATACGAAACTGAAGCTCCTTAGGGGCTGATCGCCCAGGTCTTCATGCTGTCTTTTAGCAATCCATCTGCTATAGTCAGATGCCCTCTGGGAACCAGGATGGAGGATGGTGGCAGGAAGCCCTTGCTTCACTTTCTATTCACGTTCCCTCTGGGCAGGAGGTTAAGATACGGGTCTTAGTGAGACATCAGACTCTCAGGATTAGGTGGCATAGGGTTACAAGGAAAGGTCCTAGGCCTGCTTCACTCATCTCCTAGTGTAGATAACCTGGACTGCAGATTTTTCCATGATTTTTGTTCATATGGTTTAGAGATTTAGATCAGAGATTGTAGAGCTGGATTTCTCCACTAGTTCCTAGCTGTGAAACCTCGGATATGTTATTTTACCTCTCTGTTTCTCAGCTTCTTTAACTGTTAAGTGAGCCTGTAATAGTGTAAAAATGAGTGCAGTATTAACTATTGCGTTTATTGTGCTTATAGCCGTGGCTGTAGTTCTGTGCCTAGGCTGCCATAGGTGAGGAAGTCTCCATGCTTTTAGGTCCAGAGTGGTAGATGAGGCAGATTAGATTAATTAGCTAATCTGTGGCAGTTGAAGGATGAGCACCTGTTCCCTCCTAGTGTGCCTTCCTGGACTACAGAGGCTGTAAAGCCCAAAACTACATTTCACAGAAATCTTTCTGCCTGGGGTTTTAGATGCAAATGGCCTCACCAACTAGATTCACTCAGGTAAGGTTTGGAAGTCAGAAATGAGAAGGAGGTGGTCACCCAACTGGCAAGCCCAGCGGTGGGACAGAGGGTCTTTCTGTAGCAGTGTTCCACAATGTGACCACTGGCTGTGGTGGGTATTGATGGCAGTCGTCTCCTGGTCCTCCACCTTCCCGACTGGGCCACCCCACTGGACAGCCAGCTCTGCAGGGGTGCTCTCTGGGGCCCCTTCCCGGAGACACAGCCCTGAGCTCATTCCTGCTTTCAGTGTTGTTAGCACCCAGTTTCTTGCATCACTGCTGGATTGGTTGTGATTTCTGCTTTCTATACCTGAGCTTTGATTTTACAGTCTCACAGATGATCATTTGAAGTCTAGAGAAGGATAAAGGAAGAGGTGATTTTGTCTGATTCTCCAAGGCAGGAAGAGCATAAGTGGTAGTTGTACAGTTTCATTTGATTCCCTGCTTGCCGGTATTTCCCTAACATTCTGCATGTAGCAGCTTGGACTTTGAGAACTTTCTTAGCCCTGGTAAGGTGTGTTTAGAGATTGTCCTGCATATCACTTGTTATGTTTATCTCGGGTTGGCTATGGGAGGGAGATATGACCATCAGTAATGGCATTGATGAGACCTGCAATTAAATGATGGGATCTGGGTAATAATTAGTCACTTTGCTAATGGGAAGATTAAGGTCCAGTTGTTCTGCTGATACAATACTGAGCATCCTGAGAAATATTTTAGGAGTGCTATATTCAGTGAATTAAATTAATTGATAGTGTGGCAAGGAGGACATTATTTAGTTTGGGACCAACATTTGTTTTCATATTTTGATAAGATATTTGATAAGATGTTGACTTAGATCTTGAGAGGTGGGGAAGAGTTTGTGCCAGAAATTCCAAATTAATCGATACCATAGTTGAAAATCTGGCTGAGGATGAATGTACTAGATAAAATTTGAAAAGTGACTCCCACTGTGGGGCTCTCATATAATAAGGTGGATTCAGCTGTGTGGATTTCCCGCCGGCTTGGGTGAGGCTATCCACGCCATTGCACGGGGCGTTCTTTCTCCACAGTGCGTGTCAGTGGTAGGTTCAGTAGTTCAATTGCACAAGTTAAGCAATTAGCATCTATCCTTTTTAAAAATTTATTTTTTCAATTTATTTTCAAACTTCTATCTCTGAGTCTTCAAAATCGAGGCTCGGTGGAAGTGACTTGCATAAAATAACCGCCCTATAAATGTTAGAAACTGACCACTGGTCCAAGAGGCGGGAGGGGTTGAAGATGAACTGTGGTTGTGGGGTTCTGGGAGTGTCTCCACAAATCCACAGGCTCTGTGGGTCTCGCTGTTGGAGGGTTAATGAGTGTCCATGGCGAGGGGAGGATGAGGTGCCCAGGAATTGTGGTCAGACACAATGGGGGTCTGGGGAGCTGCCAGGGCTTGGCTTGGAGTAGGGATTTGGTCAGAGGGCAGGACAGGTCGCTGAGAACTGTAGCTCTTGGCATATCAGGTTGGTCAGAGGGTTTCGGTGAGTGAGGACAGCTAGCAGGAGGGAGGGCCAGGCAGCACCGAGGCAGCTCCAGGTCTCTGCTCTCTGAGCCCTGCCATTTTTATTTGAGCTAATTTGATTTTTTTTTTAAAACCAAATCTCCCTCCCTTACTTCTTTCCTCTTTCTCTCCCTGCCTTCTCATCCTTCCTCCTTCCCTCTCATTTTATTTTTTAACAAAGTTGTGTGTACATAGTTTGAAGAACTAAATAATTCCATAAGGTCTGTTATGAAAAATAATAACCTGCTACGCCTCTCCTCCTATTACCTTTTCCCTGAGGCAACAACTTGAAACTTTACTCCACCTTTCTTTTTCTTTGGTATTTTCCACTATATTTAAAAATGGAATGCTTTTATTGCTGCTTCTCAGATTTTCAATTTCAGGCATTATTTGTGGGGGTGAAGGGCTTTTCCTTCTTTCCCCGTCGAGGTCCAGCCCTGACAAGCGCCCGTCCCGCTGCCCCATCCTCCCGGTAGATCAATCTCCGCGGGTCTCGTTCGCTGTGACGGATGTAACTGCCGCTCAGTGCTGAGCCTGTGGCAAGTTATGATTGCTTTTCTTCCCCTATATGACTTTTTGTGTTTTCTGGATTAATAACTGTGTTTTCATGTGTTTACTTCCCTATGTTTTTTATCACTAATTTAACCCCAAACTCGCTGCTAGTTGTCCAAATCTCCTTTCTAGAAGTTCTCACATGTTAGGTGTTCTGAGACTTTCATCCTCTTGGGAAATCTTTTCTAGAACCTTCAGGCCTGACCCGAGGTGGAGTTTTCCCTCTCAGGTCCCACGCTGGGCTGTGTTACCCTGGAGCTCGTTCGCCATCACTGGGGAGTCCCTTCCTCACTCTGTTTGCTCCTCTGTTTCCTGTATCTCAGTTTCCCTCTTATTTCCATCACGTCCTTATTTGGATATGCACGTCCTCCAGCAGCCTGAGATGAAGAATGTGGGCTGAATCCCATCAGTCAGGAGGAGGTAGAGGGCAAGCTCAAGCTAGAAACCTCAAAGTGTGTTTATTAAAGGGACAGCTGACAAAGGTGTGGGAGGCTGCAGAACCCTGGGGCCAGTGAGAGCAAGGTTCCTTTTTTATATCTAGATTTGCTGGGGCAAGAGGAGGGAGCAGTTACTGGAACCTGGAGACAGAAAAGACATTTGAGGGATGCAGTCAACCCACGCCTGACCTGACCTTGCAGAGGTTTTCTCTTTTTCCTCTTTCTGGAATTCCTGTTAGTCAAGACAGTGGTCATCCTGGGCTGATGATCTTTTCTGCTTTATTTTACATCTTTTAGACCTTTGCCCTATGAGGGCAGGGTAAGGTTTTTTTTTGGTCTTATTTCCCAACCTTCCATAGTTTCTTGGGGTATAATTTCTGCTATCCTATCTTAAATTTCCAAAAGCTTGCTTTAGTTCTCTGAATGCTTATTTTTAATAGCATCTTGTGCTTGTTTTATAATTGCATTATTTTCTTTTACTTTTTTGAGGCTACTAATACTTTTTTTAAAAGGAGAACATTATCTTTTCTCTAAGCAGTTTTTCCATAGTGTCTCCAAAGTGTCGTCTTCACCCTTTTGTGCTTGTTTTTTCTTTCTTTCATGTGAGTGACTTTTCTCAGATGACTGGATTTCCTCGCTGGCTCTGGTCATGTAAACACCAGAAGATGAAGACACCTGGAAGCCCTGAGCATGTGGGCGGTCTTGCTGAGGTGGGCTCTGCTGTGGGGTGGTCTGGTTGAGCCATTGCATCAGGGAAACCTTGACATCAGTAACTTTTTTCTCTCCTCTTGGACAGATCCAAGTCCTCAGAGAAGAGCCTTCCAGTCTTCTGCTGCACGTGAAGGCCTGGCTTGTTGATGACCTGGGAACTGAGGGAGAGAAGATTGCTGGGGTGGGGTGGGGGGTCCCAGCATCCAGGATGCAGAGTTCCACTTTCTCCTCCCCTTTTCAGCATTGCTCGCTCTACCCTCTTGATGGCATCTTGAAAATTTGCATTTGATCTTCTCAAAAGACTAAGTCATTTTCCTGCTAGTGTGGGGATCTGCAATTCTATCTGCTTTTTAATAGGCTTCCAGACATGCCTCTACTTTCAGCCCACTTCCAGAGGGATACAATTCCCTGCTGGGCCTTTAGGGATCATGTGGTTCGAATCAAATTGGTTATTGGCTCTTCTTACTGCTAGTTGAGGAGTCTTCTTTTTTTGACCCGCCAAGGCAGTTACCACAGTCTTTCTGCCTTTCCACTCTGGTTTCTTTTCCTATTCTCCTCATCCTTGCAGGTCTAGGCCCTAAAAACTTCCTTTCTTGACATTTTACTGGACTTTAGTAAGGGAGTGACACTAGATGTGGAAGTCCTGTCTCCTTCCTAAGGCAGTTTCTCAATCTTGAAAGAAGGTAGCTATGTCCTCCCCCACTCACAAAGGTGGTTCGCTTCTGGAGGACGTGGGGTTCATCTGAGGATTTGGTGGTCTGTGGGCTCATAAAGAATCAGGCTTTTATGTGTGGCTGTGCAGTTCCTCTGAAGCTCATTCTACCTTCTGGGGACAAGACAAAGGACCCCACAACAGGGCCATGCCCTGAACCTTTGTACTGCCTTCTCTTTTTCTTGTACACCATCCTCCATTTCTGTGACCCCAATGCCACTCAGTCCCCATCTCAGATAGCTGGGTTGAGTCCATGCTTCCTTGAGGTCCCTGGGGCCCATTTTCCGAAGGGCCCCATCCCATGTTCCAGTCTTCCAATGCCCCTCCAAATGATGGCTCAGCTACTTAGCCAGATGTATTTAAGACACTAGTAACTTCTTAGTGCATTTATACCATAAAATTTTTTTGCTTTCAAGCAGTAACTTTCTCATTCCAGGTAGATCAAAGAGTGATAAAAGTGAGATATTCCAGCAGCATTTTTGACTGGGAGGTCTCTTTCTAGTATCTTTGTTTATGTAAAGCTGCCCCAGGGACAACATCTTTGTGGCTTTTGTTCTCCTTTGGGATCTATCCTGGCTAATGTTATGGGGGGTGAAACAAGACAAGGGTTAGGAGTGCAGAGTTCTGTAGCCAAAAGTTGCTGTCTTGAAACTTTGTTTCCACAGGGTTTCATGTACTGATATTCCAATCTTGCAGAAATCAACTGGATTTCATGGGATGTGAAGTCAAATGCAAGATAGCCTGTTCGAATCATTTCATGAATTCAAAGCATTCAGAGAAAAAGTGTTTGCTCAGTCATGGTGATTGAGAAATCGAAGGCAGCTAGACTGATATGTCATGCTTGGTTATGAGCTGCTCTGATGCCAGTCTGGAGCAAAAGCTGAACTTTGTTGTTGAACGCCACTGTGGAAAGTGGAAACATCGATTGTGGATTGCTGCGGGGTGGAGCGTTATTTACTTATCCTGAAATAGAAGCATCCTTGCCTCTGTGGGCTGGGGAGATAGCATCAATCCTTTCTATTGCAACAGAGCACAGTTGCCCTCTTTTTTTAATTTCAAAAGAGTAAATATTTAAATAGGTAATATAGAAAAGTTATTGCCATTTTTCCTCCATAGGTCACGACTGGGAGTTAAAAGAGAGAGTGAGGCAGAATTCACACGTGGAGAAAGAATATTGTAGAGATTACATGTAATCCCAATAAAGTAAGGGCATTAGACGTCTTGATTTCCAATTGGCCAAACTGAGCAAATTTTTCTCTGAAAAGCTATTTTAAGATAAAAAAATATGAATTTTCTTAAGCCTTGTGATTAGAGTGTAGTACGTATTTATGGTCCCCCCAGGCGCCACCCAATAAAAATGGTTAAAACCTTTAGTCCTTTTAGTAGTTCACAGTTTTATTGCCAAAGTTATTTTGTAGATTTTATGCTTAAAGCAAGGTCAGTGTATTGCACTGTATAAATTATTCTAAGTAATTGCTCAGTTATTTTATAGCTTAGTCACAGGATTTTTTCATTATTAAACGTAGCCTTTCCTTTAAAGTTAGGATGAGGAGGGGACGATAAATCACAGGGTGGCTCGCCATTGGGGTTTCGGTTTTACCTGTGATAAGGGTTTAATAACAGTCTGGCCCAGACACCAGCTCCCTCTCAATTACCTTTCCACATGGGCATTAGTTCACACTGTTTATTAAAAACTCCCCTTGTAGTTTTTAAATGGAGTGTTTCAGATTAATGGCCCCCATGGAGTTTAACTTCATTGCACTTCATTAAAGCTAGATTGTACAAAAGGTTACTTCAATTAAATCCAGAATGCGACCTTAAATCTGTACAGATTTTTTCAGAAAATGTGATAAAATTGCTCTACCAATCCTTTAAGATTAACAAGGCAACATCCATTTCAGTAACCAAAGTGCAAAAACTTGTGCGCCTGTTCTGAATTTTCCTACGGCGATACATTTGGATTTTACAAAATTAGAAGCCAATCCACAGAAAGAGCCTGCAGTTATAATGGATCGAGTTACTACTGGAGAGCAAAGCCACCAAGTGAGGCCAGAGAGTTTGTGAAACGTTTTATTCCACTATGAGTGGCTGCTGCAAGTTTATTACTTTAGAAAAAGATATTTTGTTTCCTATATAATAAAAATATTTTTTTAAATAGGTAGGTTTGTGCCTTCCAAAACAAAAAGTGATATGATATAAAATCTGAGTTTCCCTCCCTTGGCCACTCCACTCTGTAATGCATAGCTTGCAGCAGTTCTTAACCATTGTTGCCTCTGAAAATTCAAGATAATTGGAGGCATTAATTACCCATCCTGCATCATGACAATGTGGCCTCATTGTCTTGAGGCAATGTGTGAAGTGATGCTCGTTAACACTGAGCTCAATAGCTGCATTTTATCTTCTTGTGGGTTTCAGATGACTCCAATGAAACCAACCTAGATCCATTTTCTGCTGTTTTTGGATGGACAAGATGCTAAAACTGTATGTCCTCAAAACCAATATCTAGACCTTACTTATAATTTTAAGAGCTCTTGTAAATAATTTTTAAAATGCTGGTTTTTATTCTTAAAACAAAGTTAAGCTGAGAATTGCTGGGTTTTTAAAGAATTGGTATTATCACTGCTCCCCCTTGAATGTCAGTGTTGTGACATTTCATTTCTTCCTGCATCTGAGTTGGTATTTTTGTTGTTTTGGTTTTCTGCTGATATCTTTTGCTTTTTGCCTGGTTGTCAGCTTTTTATAATCAAAAGTGGCATTTACTAAGGGATGTGAAATAATCTACACATTTATTCAAATGTCTCAAGTACATACATGACAATACTCATTGCATCCTGAGAATGGGGTCCATGCGAGGTGGGAGAGCAGAGGTGATGCAATCGGAGGAAAGTGACACGGGAGCCCTCTTACTGGATATGTTTACATAGAAATAGTGTTCTTACATGTGAAATCTCAGAAAGTTGAACTCATAGAAGTAGAAAGTAGAATGATGGTTACCAGAGACTGGGGAGGAGGGTGGGCAGGGAAAGGGGAGATGTTGATCAAAGGGTACAAAGTTTCAGTTAGACAGGAGGAATAAGCTTTAGTGATCTACTGCACAGAGTGGTGGCTATGATAAATCAGGGTGTATTGTATATTTCAAATTTGCTAAAAGAGTAGTTTTTAAATGTTTTCACCACAAAAAAATAAGTATGTGAGGTGATAGTTTTGTTAAATAGTCTGATTTAATCATTCCACATTGTAAACATGTATCTAAACATCACATTGTACCCCCTAAATATATATAATTGTTATTTTCCATTAAAAATGAAATTAAAAAATGAGTAAAAAAATAAATATTAATACAATATAGTATGAAGAATGGATGAACCATTAAATGAATATCACCAATTAACAGCCTACTTTATTAAACTAGCATCTTACCTATTTGGATCCTCAGGGGATAATCAGAGAATGAATAATTTTGATTGAAAGAAACTGACACCTTGAGAACATGTGGCACTACAGACAGGTCAGTCACACCTTTGTGAACTAAAATAAAATCTTAAGGCTTCCTCCCACCGACTGACTGAATGGACCTCCTCCTGGCCAAGGGGTATCCTAAAACTGAATTGCTTGCCAGGAGGAGGGAGGTCTCACATGCCTCATCTGTGCCTCCTTCCCTTCTTGGAGATATCTTTTGTAACTCACTGATAGGCCTAAGGGTATGCAAAACAAACCTGCAGGTCCTCAATTTACACAACAAATACATGTCTGGTATCTTGTCTCTGATTAACAGACCTCCTTATTTTAAAACATTCCAAGCCTTTAGACAAAGCTTCATGTCTTTAACCAATTACAAGTCAAAGAATCTTTAAACCCACCTATGTATAACCTGTAAGCCCCTGCTTCAAGTTGGGCCACCTTTTGGGGCCAAACCAAGGTATGCCTCCCACGTATTGATTCATGCCCTTACCTGTAACTCTTGTCTCCCCAAAATGTATAAAAACAAACTATAACCCAACCATGGCGAGTCCACTTGCTCAAGGCTTCTTGGGCATGACTCCAGGTCATGGTTCTCAAATTTGACTCAGAATAAACCTCTTTAAATTATTTTACAGAGTTTGGCTTCTTTTCTGTTTACACCTTAGTGTTGTAGTAGGGTGAGGAGTTCTGAGCAGCCAGAAGGGAGGATGAGGACCTTGGGCACCAGTGTTTGAAGAGCTAAAGTAATGGGTATGAGAAAGTGAGCCAGAGGTAAATCTCACCTACTTTAGCACTTGGGATTGAGTTGTTCATGCATACTGTAGTTACCTATTATCAGAGTGTGATCTGGAGAACCCTGCAAGTTTCCAAGACCCCTTCAGTGGATCCAAGGAGTCAAAACTATTTTCACAATGGTATCTAAACTGTATTTTCCTTTTTCCTGTCTCAGGATTTTACAATGACACCTCTACAGTCTGAGCTGAGGAGACCAGGGGATCCAGGTGTCTCCTATTAAGCAAGGTATTAAAGACATTTGAAAAACGTGAAAATAATAGACTCCTCCCGACATTCTGTTTTAGAAACATATTTTTTCATAAAAATGTTATCGATAGTTACATATAATGTAATGTAATAGATTTATCATTACTATTTTAAAATGAATTACTAAATAATTAAAAATCATTCATTTTAATTTTTAATATGGTAAATATTAATAAATATAAGTAAAAAACCAAAACAAAACAAAAGCTTTTTGAGGTCCTTAATACTTTTTGAGTCCAGTAGAGTTCTGAGCTCAAAATGTTTGGGAGCCACTTCTCTAGGTGGTGAACAGACTCCCTCCACATCGTAGTTTGTTGTGTGTTCAAGGATTTCTGTTGTGGAAATCTGGCATTAAGTATATTGAAGTCCTGGGAATAGCTCCAAAGTTACATCTCCAGATGTGGTTGGGAAGAAAAGTTTTGCTAACACAGCTTTCTTTCATGGAACAGAGCAAATATTAAGGAAGATGTTTGTGACTGGGTGAGCAGTAGGCAATAAGAAAGAAATATGAGAGATTAAAAGGAAGGAATTTGAGGGTGATAAAAACAAGCTTACTCTAAATCATCACTTTCCTTTGGTGTAGTAATTGAAAATTTTGCCATTGAAAAGATTATAAAATATTAATTTGTGTCAGACTTAATTCAAATTGAAAAAGAATGTTTTGAACTATGATGTCTCAAATGAGCAGCTGCACATTGTGACCTGCTAGTTGAGAATTGGATATGGTTGAGATTTCTTGGATTGGGATGAGCATGGAGGAAGGACATGCAGAGTGACAGGAGTCACAAAGTGGACAGTTACAATTCAGCAATGCTATGGAGATAATTTTCCCATGTGATCAGCTGCCCCATTCAAGCACTACTAGAAGATGATTGGCTCCACTTTTAGGCAGGAATCAGTTGAAGAATCTCACTGAGGGACTTTGCCTTTTGTGGCGATATCCTGGGCCCATGAGCAGAAACTGGGACGGGGTAATTTAAATCAACTTCCGTCAGAGGCACAGGCTGGGGAGGAGGAGAAATAGTTCTGCATGCAAAGGGATTCATTCTTCCCATGGGAAAAGAGGGGCACTAGGAAGGAAAAAACAAACAATCGCAGCCAAGTTCTAAGTAACTCAGCAACTGGATTTTTACAAAAGACCTCTTCATTGGCCTTTTGCCCTTTACTTATTCCCATTAACAATCTCTGTAAACACATAAATAATAACAGTCTTTGTTTAAAACTTTCAGTTATCTTTTCTATCCACTAAGTTACCTTCAAGAACTTTCTCTTGGCATTTACGGTCCTCCAGAATTTGGTCTCACCTGCCTTTCTGGTTCCATGTCTTTGACTCTCCTACAAAAGCCAAGCTTGTCTAATCTCTGACACTTGGGCATGCTGAGCTTATTTTATCCCCATTTACTTACCAGTCGCATAACTTTGCCTGTGCTGTGATTCTCCTTTTAACTAAATATTCACTACTCGTAGCAGTCAAGCTCAGGTGAGGTGGAGGGAAGAGTTGTCCCAGAGGAATTAGTAGACCCTGAGATTACAGACTCCAAGAGTTGGCGTTTTTCCTGATTTTTCCCAGATGGTGTCACTTTGGTGGGTTTAGGATTTAGCCCTCAGTCTGGTAGGCTCAGAAATCTAATTCTTCACCAAATCATCTTCAGTAGTGGGCTCATAGAAGCCAAGCTCACAAGACTAATTTTAAATCACAAATATTTCATTGTGAACTACAATGCTCCCTTTGATAAACATTTTCATTTGAACATCAGCTTGTAGACAGAACTACCTTAACAGTCTACAGCTTTCTAGATGATCTCTCAGCAAAGATGGGGCTAAGAAAGTTACTAAATCAGATATTTTCATCTCCCTAATACAGATGGTCTTGGCTAAGACACCCATTGCACTGAAACCCTTCAGTGAAAGTTCTCTGTTTGACACTATTCCTAATGTTTGCATTTCTGACTTTATTTTTAGCTTTTAACTAAAGTTATATCTTGATTTCGTAGTCTAATTATTGGAAAGTGTTCTTAATTTTCTTGCCTCCAAGTACCTGAAAGAATATTTTATTATTTTACTGGGTGATACTTATTATTTGATCATTACAACAACCCTATTAGGCAGACAGGACAAATGAGTATCACCTCCAATTTATAAATGAGGAAACTGAGGCTTTCTCTGAATTTACACGCAGTAATTGGATAAAACAGCTCTCAAATTAAGATCTTTATATTATTACAGGACCACCTGATGGGAAGGCCACTTCTTCATGTCAATTAGAACAGCTAGCCAAGTGTTGGACCCATTGTAGAGGCTTAATACTTAATTTATTTTAAAAATGAATGAGGATACCTCTATGAAAACAAAGTGGAACAAATGATTAGTTTCATGAGGCAATGCTAATTGTGAACACCTAGGAGGCAGGCTTTTGGTTTTTCACTGTTACTTGTCAAGCTACTAAACTAATTTCAGTTTTATGATTTGGAAAATGAGCATGATAATTCTTCTTGATGTGAATTAGGATGTGATTGGGCCATGGAAGATTCAAGATTGGTTATTGGAGTGGTCACGAGTCATCATCATAGGGATGAGAGTTTAAGAAGGTATTAGGCAAGAAGAGTAGGGTCACTCTCAAGCGTTTCAAGATCATAGAATTATAATGGAGGTCAGACCCCTGGGGAGATCCCTGACCCACAGCAGCTGTAATTGTGAGAAAACTTTCTTCCAGATTATCATCTTTTATTTACATTTGGGCCTCTTAGTGACCTCTGCCCCAGATAAAATTCTTTGACTTGGTCATCGAAGATCTCTGAGTTTGTTAGTAGATTATATCAGTGAATTGCTCAGTTGCAAACAACAAATCAACTCTGGCTAAATTTAAGTAGGAGATTCAGAAGAAGTAATATTCATTAGAAGTATAATTAGAAGAGACAATTTCAAGTCCAGAGAACCATATTCAGAAAATATGTGGAAATCAAGTGGTACTAGGCAGCTAGGAACACAGCCATTAGCAACGCTGCTGATGAACAGTTGCTGCCCTAATACTGCCGTGTTTTTAATTCTGCTGTTGCAATGACTTTATGTAATCTCTACCTTCCTCAGAGCTTGCATCACTTTCTTAAGATCCTAGTCCTGGACCTCTGATTGGTCAAGCCTAGGTCATATGCCTCTTCCCTAGTTTCCCAGTAGCAAAGGGTTCAGAGGTCAGCTCTCCATTTGGGTTCTATAATGTTCTAAATTAGTGGTCCTCAACCTTTTTGGCACCAGGGACCAGTTTCGTGGAAGAAAATTTTTCCACGGATGGGGATTAGGGGAAGATGGTTTTGGGATGATTCAAGTGCATTACATTTATTGTGTAGTCAAACTTCTCTGCTAGTGATAATCTGTATTTACAGCCGCTCCCCAGTGCCAACATCACAGCCTCAGCTGCACCTCAGATCATCAGGCATTAGGTTCTCATAAGGAGCGCGCAACCTAGATCCCTCGCATGCGCAGTTTACAGTAGGGTTCTTGCTCCTTTGAGAATCTAATGCTGCTGCTGATCTGACAGAGGCGGAGCTCAGGCAGCAATATGAGTGATGGGGAGCAGCTGTAAAGACAGGTGAAGCTTTGCTCACTAGCCCACGGCTCACCTCTTGCTACGCAGCCCAGCTCACTTGGTAACAGGCCATGGACCAGTGTCAGTCTGCAGCCCAAGGGGTTGGGGACCACAGTTCTAAATGGCAAAGGTGAGCACAGTTGTTTTTTTCTTTAATTATTAACCTTTTCTCTGACCCTCAGGATTCCCACTCTTTGAAAAGCTGGGTGGGCTTCTGGGCTGGCCTGGGCTTTTGTCTTTGTCTCTGACTCTCCCCACCCACCCATCAGGCCATAAAATTTGTAGCTGAAGTTCACGGAGTTTGGCAGATGCCCAGTGGTGACAAATTGGTTTGAATACTCTGTTTACCTTTCCAGGTTTCTGGCTTGACTTAGATTTATAATTCTTAGTATTTCTTACTTTCTTGCCAGCTCATCAATGTATTTTTGAAAGATTTAAAAACGTTGTATCCAGTATTTCCCCTTGTTTTCAAACTGCCTATCTAGACAATCATACATGCAGAAATAGGAGTTAGGACTGGTTCTTTGTAATTACCTCATTAAAAGAATAAAAGTACGCATATTGAGATAGTGAAGAAAATGATTCCTGGGAAAATGGGGAAGGAATATATTCAAATAAACATGCCTAGATGATGAATCAACATGGCCAAAGTGCTATTAATCAGTACTCAGCAGACAGAGCCAAATATAAACATTATGGCATAATTTATTTGGATTATTTATTGCGACCCTGGTATGTCTTCAATTTAATAGTAGAATAATATCCCAAGCACACACAGACTGGTGAAATAAAAGAACCAGATGGTCAAAATCTGAATGTAACAACTGTATCATACAAACCAATGTTATGCACTGGAGTTTAGTGCCTTTTATAAGATCATCTTCCGACTGAATTCTGAGCGTGTAATTGGGCTCTGCAGCTCAAGAAAACTCCCACAGGTGGATCTGCATGGTGAGGGCCATGCTGAAGTCAAGATGGAAGCCCCAAAATTCACTTTTCTCAATGACAACTAGAAGATCAATGAATAGAAATTGTTTCTGTTCCTGTAAGTGGTAAGATTACATTTTGTCACTTCTCTCTAAGTTAAAAAAATCTAGTTAACAGAGTTGTATTGATGAGGAAAGACATAATTCAGCATTCAGTCAAATTAAGGATTTTGGAGGAACCCTTAACTTAATTTCCATCTCTGTAGTTCTTCCATCGGATGTGTCAATGTGGACACACTCCCTTGTGGAAGCCTGAGCCAGCCGTGCAAACTCCCCATGCCTCTGTTTCTCTTATACACCATTTTGGAATCCTGTTGCAAGACTATTAAAATGCATAAAAAACTTTAAGGTATTATGTATAATACATTGATGCTAATTGGTGCAATAAATTGATACTAACATAGTATAGATTTTTCAGAATTCTGCCATTTTCACTATATGATCAACTCGAATGGCATAGAAAATACAGTATTAAATTGCACTGTTGAAACTGCCAAAGGTCAAATAATTACCTTTTCCCCTGTAATATGTGCAATAATGTTTCCTTTAACCAGCAATATTGTGGACCTAGATATTTCATATAAATGACTTTTACAGGTAATTGAAGGTTACCTTTAGAGAATTTTAACATTTTAAAATTTTAGCTTGTTAGGATGGAAAGCATTAAAAAGTGCATTGCCCACTCTCTGAATTTAGAAATAAGAGCACAGAAAAATTGAGACTAATCAAATCCATGGTTTCACCACACAGATTTTCCTTCTCTCTAAATAGAGGATATCAAGAGCAATTTAATGTTATAAAATAACCCTGTGTTATTAATGTAAACATCATTATTATACCATGCTGTGTGATGAAATTATACTTAGAGAAGTTTGTGGAGTATGAGGATGGTTCAAAATTTTATTTACCTGGTTGTAGAAAATATGGAAGGCATGGAGAAGAAAATGAAAATGACTGTGAGCTCACCAGCCAGAGGTAATCATGGTTCACATTTTGGCATTATTACTATTTCTTAATACAATTAATGTGTTACTGTACAGACACTTTTTAATCCTTTCCTAGTTATTAATATATTGCACATGTTTTCTCATAGCCTTAAATATTCTTCATGACTTTACTTTCTCATGGCCACGTGGTGTTGTATTGGATGGTAGCACCATTATTTTCCTTGCCAGTCCTCCATGGGTGAACATTTCGATTTTGCCAGTGTTTAGTTATCATAAGCAATGCTGTGTGAACACTTTTGTACATAAACCTTGTAGACATCTTAATTCATTTATTTAAGAAGGGGTTATGAGCAGTTACAATGTGTTGGACACTCTTTGTAGGTGCTTGAAATACAAATAATCCTTGTTTTTGTAGTACTACGTCCCAGTAGGTAAAGACTGATGATAGACATAATAAGCAAATTATATAGTATATAAGAAAGTGATGAGTGGTATCAGCAGTACTCCTTTGAGATAAATTCACAGAAGACTCCTGATACATGGGTTTCTAAAGTGCTTTTCAGAAAGGTTGTACTGATTCATGTTTCTATCAAATATGTTTGAAAGTCTTTTTTTCCTACCCTTAAAAAAAGATGTTTCTAAACAAAAAAAACCCTATTTTGTGAAATAAAATTTATTTTATTATTTAAATTTGCATTTTTTATTCTAGTGATTTTTAACACATTTTAGTATGTTCATTGATTATTTGTATATTTTCTTTTGTAGAATACTTGTTAATGCCTTTTGGATAATGTTAAGAATTTGAGGGAAGTATTGGGAAAGATTTTGGAAGAAGGATGTAGCATTCATTTTGCATATTCATTTAGTCACCCAGTAGTATAGAGCCGTCTCCTTTGCCTCTCCCAAAAGACCTTTCATTTCCTTCTGTTCCTGCTTTAATTAGGAGCTGCTAATCTCTTCTCACCTGGACTACAGCTAAAAGCTCCAAGTGATCTTAGCTTCAGCCTGGTTACCTTCATTCAATTATAGACACAGCCTCGTACTTATCTTTTTGAAATAGAAATCGGACCACATCGTTCTGCTCTTTAAAATGTGTGTTTTCTTTTTTTTCTTCCGTAGTAAAGTTGAAACCCTATCTAAATACGCAAAGCTTCCCATGACCTGGCTTCTGCCTACACAGAAAGCCTCACCTTTTGGACATACGGCCAACCTGTGATACATTTTATGTAATGATGGCACTGGTCACCGCTAAAAGAGATCTGAGTGCCCATGGTCATGTCCATGGTGTTGAGATTAAGGCGTGATCCACACCAGCTACTTCCAGATGACAGTAGGATGTATCGGAGCAGTGATTCACAAACATTTTGTTCTCTGACCCCTTTACGCAGTTAAAAATTATCGAGTACCCCTAATAGCTTTTGCTCATGTGGGTTATATCTATCTATACTCACTGTATTAAAAATTAAACTCAGAAATTTAAAAAATATTTATTAACTCACTTAAAAATAATATTAAGCCCAACACATTTTAAGACAAATAACATTTTAATGAAAAATAACTATTTTCCAAAACCCCCAAAAATTAGGGAGAAAAGAGAAATTGTTTTACATTTTTGCAAATCTTTAATCTGCTAATCTGCTAATAGATGACAGTTGATTGCAGATGCATGAATAAGCTCAGCCCAGGTCAGCTAAGTCTGGCCCAGACAGTCAGAGCTACCCTGATGAAGATTTCCAACCTGAGCAAAATAAGGGTTGTTGTATAAGCCATCGGATTAGTCAGGATTCTTCAGAGAAGGCAATAGCATTAATAGAATCTCTATCTATCTATCTATCTATCAACATATATATCTATATATGATATATGAGCAAACGAGAGAGAGATTTACTAGCGAATTGGCTCACATGATGGTGAAGACTGACTGGCAAGTCTGAGATCCACAGAGCAGGCCGGTGGGTGGAGACCAGGCAAGAGATGATGTTGCAGCTGAATCCAAAGATAGTCTGGAGGCAGAATTCCTTTTTCCTCAGGGAACCTCAGTCTTTTTTCTCTTAAGGCCTTCTACTAAGCATAGAGGTCCACTCAACTTATGGAGGCTAATCTGCTTTTCTAAGTATCTCCTGATTTAGATGTTAATCTTATCCAAAAAATACCCTTGCAGTGATGTTTAGAATGGTGTTTGGCCTAATATCTGGGTCCATGGCCTAGCCAAGTTGATGTAAAATAAGCCATCACAATCACCACATTCAGGATGGTTTGTTATGGCACAAAAATTATCTGATACACTCTGTAACCATCAACTCTGCTGGCCTCGCAACCCTGCGGATTCAGTAGTCTTAGGAATTTTTCGGCAAAAATTGGCAAAGTTTACTAATTCCAAAAGGCAAAATTATTTTTCCTCCTTTACATTTTAAGCTTTTAAAATATATTAATGCAGCAAATAGTTTAAGTATGTTGCCAATAGTTTTCTGTAGACAAACTTCTTCTCTTTGTGACTGCAGTTGGAACGTGTACATGTTCAGGAGTCAATCAAGGCAAATAAGTGTCTTTCCTGAAAGCAGGTTTAGGTTGTCGCATGGAAAATTCTCTAAGTGTTCTTCTATTGCTCATCTGGCAAATGTTAATTGACTTCCCTACCTATCACTTGCCGGACTCTTGCTAGACTCTTCCTCTCAGCATTAGTCTCTGTTCCAAGGGAATAAAACTAGAGTATCTTTTTCCCATAGGAGCTGATTTTTTTAAAACGAATTTGCTGTTTTTTATGTTCTGTCTCTATTCTGTGTGTTTAAGTACTGTCACTAGAATAATACGCTTTGGCTCTTCTCATGGAAGGAATTACCTGCTCCCCACCCACCCAAAAGAAAAAGCAGTGTCGTGTTGAGCTGGCCCGGCACGGTCCCTCTTACCAGCTCCTTGTTTCTCCATTTTGTTCACAGATCTCTTGAGGCAGGGATCACAAGCACTGCGTTGTTTGTGTTTCTGCATTGTGGCAGCAAAAACAAGTTTAGGAACCCTCCAATAGGGGCATTTCCCATGCTACTGAATAAAAGGATAACTAGATGAAAGTGCTACTCACTTGAGATCTGCAAAACTTTCCAACTGCAGCTACATCGTGGCTTTTGACTCTTCAGTTGTGAAACAAGGAAGTCGCCTCCCTTGTAAATTTCTCATTTCACTGTAAACATTCTAAAGCATTCTACTATTGCAGAGGATGAAGTTTATGCTAGGAAGTTGACATAATCCTAGTAAGTGCCATTTACAGGAACCTTAATATGTGGTTGCACTGGCCAAACACCTTGCAAACATTCTCTGCTCCTTATGGCAGTCGTGTAAGCTAGGTAAGGTCATTGAATAGGAAATGTCTGATTTAGATTCAAAACTTTAGTTTATTATATCTCAAACAAGAAGCAGTACAATTAATTGAAGTATGTTCCTAAACTACCAACACAGTTTTGCCATCTTTACTTGTTTATGCCAGCAGCGAAGAAGCCTGGAGGGTGAGGGGTGATTAAATCTTTAAAGGTGTTTTCCACTGCTTGTTGAGAGTTGAACATTTTTCTTTGCAAGAAGTGGTCCAAAGCCTAGAAGAAGTACTAGTCAGTTGGTGCAAGGTGTGGTGAATATGGTAGATGACAGAGTTTCCAAGTCCAGCCTTGGAAGTTTGAGCAGCGTTGCTTGTGCGACATGGGTTGAGCGTTGTCTTCCAAGAGGATTGGCCTGTAGATTGACCAATCTCGGCTGCTTAATCTCAAGCATCCTCATTATGTCGTCCAGTTGGTTGCAGTAGACATCTGCTGTAATCTACTGACCAGGTTTCATGAAGCTGTAGTGGATAATACCAGCGCTGAAACCACCAGACACCATTAGCTTTCTTTTTGATGAATATTTGGTTTTGGACTGTGTTTCAGCACTTCATCTTTATCCAGCCATTGTGCTGAATGCTTGTGCTTGTCAATAAGAATCAATTTTTCATCACACATAACAATATAGTATAGAAATGGTTCACCTTTATGTCATGACAGCAAAGAAAGTCAGGCTTTGAGATGATTTATCTTCTTACGCTTATTTAAATCATGCAAAACCCACCTATCCAGCTTTTTTACCTCGGTGATTTTTTCAAATGGTCCAATGTTGTTGGAATAGTAACGTCAAACTTTGCTGCTAATTCACATGTAGGTTGCAATGGATTTGTTTCCACTACAGCTTTCAGCTCATCATTATCTACCTTGGTCTCAGGTCATCCACGTGGCTCATTTTCAAGATTAAAATCACCAGAATGGAACTTCTCAAACCATCCATGTACTGTGCGTTCATTAGCCACATCCTTCCCAAACACTTTGTTGATATTTCAAGCTGTCTGCGCTGTGTTGGTTCCTTGGTATTTCAAGCTGTCTGTGCTGTGTTGGTTCCACGACGGAACTCATGTTTGAAAATAATATGAATTTTTGACTTATCCATGGTGACACAAAAATTACTCAAAAAAAAAAAACTGAAAGATAATCACAAGCTAAACTGTGTTTGAAAGACTGAGGAACCTTCACAATAAACATTAAGCAAGAAGTGTCAAAGTGGAATGTCAGAGATATCAGCTGTCAAAGTTTGACAGTACTTAAAGAAATCAGACATTTCACACTTAATAACCTAAACTAGATTAAGGAAACTGAGGTAAAGAGATTTACTTAATAATTAATTTGTCTAAGGATACTCAAATAGTAAGTGACAGACTGGGCATGAAAACCCAAGTCTGTGTGACACCAAAGTCCATGGTCCCCATCACTATATAGCCCTACACTCTTAGTAAACCACACCACCGTTTACAGGGCGGGGATGTGATTCTAGCTCAGTGGTTAAGAGACTCCAGACCAGAGTTGCCTCAAGTCAATAATTTGCTTCTTTACTTGTTGGCTGTTATTCAACTGCTCGGTGTCTTAGTTTCTTCCTCATTAAAGTTAGGGCAATACTATTGCCGTCTTCCTAGGGTTGTTGCAGGGATTAAATGAGTTAGTATGCGTAATAGGCTTAGAATACCACCTGGCATATACTAAGTGCTCATTAAATGTTAACTATTCTTATTATAAAAATATATAAAGTTTTTCCTTCAAGATGTCAAGTTTTTGGTTTCCTGTGCAGCTAAATCAATAATCTTACATTTAGTTGCTAATGACTTTTAGATTAAGGTTGTAACTATGTGATGCCAAAGAACAAAAAAAAAAGTCAATTTGGGAACAAGTCAAGCCAACTGCCAATTGAATGAAAATATTAGTCAGACTCAATATTTGGTGTCCTGAGGAACAAAAGCAGCAACTCTTTTTGTAACATAGCTTTTTAAAAAGTCTTTCAATTGGCTACATGATTATGTTGAAGTCAATCTTCAATTTATTAAGAAGAGAAAAAAAAAAGAAAAACTGGCTGGAAAGTTACAGCTTTTTCCATGTGGTTTCACACTTCCATATTCCATACGCTCTGGGGTAACGTAGCAGGTCTTGAGCAGTGGTCAGAGTGATGGGAGCCAAGGACCAGCTTCCCCCAGGAGTGCTCCAACCTATTACTTGGGCAAATCATCAGTTGTTCTATAATTCAGTTTTTCCTATTGTAATTAGTGAATTAAAGTTTTTTCCTTAATTGCTGCCTGAGGAGGTCTCAGAGCACTTGCTGTGTCCTGGGCACCTTTTGAGTGCTTTTGATATGCAGAATAGAAACACAGTGCCAGTTAGCACTTTCTTCATTTCTAGAATGTCCCACACAATTATAAATGTTCCACATTATTAAATGCGTGTACTTTCAAAAGTTTGCTATGATTTTAACAACGTTTTCTTAATATTCTGGAAAACTGGGAAAATACAGAGAAGCATAAAGAATGAAATGGAAATTGTGTATAATTCCACTGTAATGTAGTGGTTCATTTATCTCCAGTAAAAGGTTGTTTTAAAGTGTTTGCACGGACTGAGGATAGATGAAGACGTAGGATAAAATGAAAATTTGGTGATTGATGTTAGCCTCAAGAATGGCGTTAGTACTTGATACAACTTATTTTATCTTCGCTTTAAGAAATCATGCTCATTTGAGCTGCAATAAAGCTAGCGTTATGTTAACCTGAAAGAATCCTCTGAATGTTGTAAGTCAAAACAAGGGTTTATTATCAAAAAATTTAAGTAATAAAGCAGAGAAGAATTGCAATTATGTACAAAGAGTGGCGATTGTGTTGCTTTGGGTCAGACAGCTTTCTGCTTAGGATGGGACTTGCAGAGCTGGTGATGTTCGAGGACTGACCGCCCTGTGCCAAAGCCAGGGCACCAGGCTCCAAGGTGGACCATGGCGTTACTTGTCCCTGGGGCACCCTCTCACTGCTCCTGGGGAAATGCCTAACTGACCCGGAGCTGGAACCCAGCTTTTTCTGTTAATATAAAGGATTAGACGCGCTTGCCACTCAGATGGAAATTCAAGAACTGCTGCCCAAGTGCAAATGGCAGTGAAGTCGCAGTGATGATCTGAAGCCACGCCCACCCTGGTGGCTGACTCATTTCCAATGAGCTCCTCTCTTGGGCTACACGACTAAGTGTAATTGTGCTTAAGGTCGAGTTTATGAAATAGAATTCACTTGCTGAGACTCTCCAGGGGCTCTCTGGGGGAAGCTTAACAAGGAAGATTTAGAGCAAAGCAAGAAGGTACCAAGCTTTCCCGCTTTGGGCAGCCTGTGCCGATGCAGACTGCGCCGGCCGGCAGGTGCAGCGCCCGCTCTCCCCGGGCCGCCGAGCCCCTTATTTACCGCAGTCAGGACAGACCGGCCCATCCATTATGTCTCCGGGATGCCTCGGGAGTTCAAGGCCATTGTGCTATTTGCAGCGCACTTGATGTGGGTGATTTGGGATGTCTGAGGTACTCTCGTAGGCGAATAAATTACAATGTCAACTTAATGGCGTGTACCTGAGGCGAGTGATTTGGAGGTCGGCGTAGTGGGTGCAGACTGTCATTGGATTCAGGGGTCATGCCTCTTTACACGGTGCCTCAACATGGGGACATAAATTTTCCAGTACCGGACGTGATAAAAGACAACTTACAGCTTCTTGTTTGTTGAAGGAGAGGAGAAGCAGACCATGAATACCGTTTCCTCCGCGAGTGCCTCTAACTCTCCCAAGGATTCCAACACACGGAAGGCAGGAGGGGAAGATAGTGAAGACGCTGGCCAGAGAGAGCCCTGCCATTGCTGGGTCTTTAGGCTACTTTCTCTCCACTGGATAAATCACAGACACAGTCCTACCAACTATTTGGTAGTAAGTTCAATGCAAAGAATATTACGTCTGGGAGACACCTTAGCTAAAGCCTGGTTTTAACTCCAGAGGACAGATCCAGAGGCAAGTTCTGACTTGCCCGTGACCTCAGAAGCACCAGGCTGCAGAACTGGGTCTGTTGAGCTCCAGCCACTGGGTTTTCCCTTGTGCCGTCCTGTCCTTATGGGATTCTGAGCAAAAATGAGTTTATAACAAGCATGAATTATTATTTTGTATTCATCCACACATTCAATTCATATACCTTGAAACGTACAGGAATTCCACTGATAAGAATTTTTCTTGCACGTTAATTAATAGAGCTAGATAAATTTAAAAGTTCTTAGGTTATGAAAGTATTTATGTAGATAACTCGTTGGGGGAGTCGTTTCATAATGAGTTAAAGGAATCTAGGGTGTTTTGGTGTCTGTCTCTAACCTTTGGGGACTGATTTTATAGGAGATAATTATATTTTATCACTTTTGGAACAATTTTTAGAGGCAGAAACATGGGGATGGGAGGGGAAAGCTGGTGGCTGCTCTGAGTTTGCAACAGCCGTGGTGCACTGGCTTGTCCACACTGAAGTTCATTCGTACGTCTTTGTGGAAAACAGATTTTTGTATTGACTTGAAAATTTATTCCATAGGGCAAATAAGAACAATGCTGTTTTTCTGAAGTGTTTCTCAAATCCACCCTTTTGTGTCCTGTAGAGCAATACGTTGCTCCTAGAAAGTCTATGAACCACTGGAGTTTTTAATTTGCCTCATTAGAACACATATACCACACACCACACTTTATTCCTCACGGTGTGAGAGAACAATGGTCCCCAAAGTAACCTTTACAGTGAAACCAGCTTCCTGTGCTCTGCTACTCTGGAAAATCACATCTGGGTAGAGAAGAAACTGGCGACAAGATGTCCCTCCCTCTATCCATGCAATGGACTGATTTGTTGGCAGGGAGGGGCGGTGGCAGCGATAGTGGGGTGGGAGGACATATGTTTCCAATGTCAACAAGAAAAGGAGAGGGAAAGGAAAAGGAAAGAAAAACAGCCACTAATCTCCTGCGTCTGCTTTCTGGGAAGAGTTACCAGCTGCGTAAGTTTTACAGGCCCTGTCTGCACACTTGGGTTGCTACCATTCCTGGTGTGCACCTAGATTTGCACATCCATGCTTCAGTTGTGCTATATGGTTTTGTCATTCATAGCAAACATTGAAAAGATTCCTGTTCTCCTGGTGAAATGGTGTTGGTATTTAGATTCATAAGGTATATAGACAATAATTTCTGGAAAGGATGCATATTTAATGTGTTGATTGGGGAACTGAAAGGCAGAGTTGTCTACAAAAGACTTAAATGCAGAATTATGGAAGGTGCTGAGTGTTAGCTCGGCAGTCTCTTGGTACGTACTTTTCATTCATTTCTCTGTAGCACATGGTATGTTTGTTTTTCTTTGTAGGAGAATTTGGTGCAAAACGTGAAGCACAATTATGAGGGCCAGTGACAATCCACATATGTGGAATTTTGAGGACTTTTGCAGATTTTATAGATTTGGTGCAGTTCCACAGCAAACTAGAAAATTATTAATGCAGACCAGAAGGTTGTGAAAGCTAAGACACAAAATATCTGAATTATGGGGACTAGCAAAGCATGCAAGGAGCGGTGAAGTCATCGTGCACGTCACTACTGTTTGACATTCTAATGGTTGATTTGGGTAAATATTTTTTATCAGCTCTTTGTCATAATAATTCCTGGAAATAAGTTGATAATTTTATTTTCACAGTTGGTGATTGTATATGGACTGAATATATCAAAGAGGATGAAATTTCTACTTTTAAGATAAAAAAGTTTGGCATATGCAATTAGTTCTACCTCATTGATTATATTGCTTATTCTTTTTTCAGTCCTTATATTGTTTTATTTTTGAACATGGGGCCTGTTATATATTTATAATAGTGATTTAAAAATTTATCAACTTCTGCCATATGTCTGTATGTTTTTGTTACATACATTTTGAGGCCTTTTTAGTTGGCATATTAAAGTTTATTCATGCCGTATCTTTATTATTAGCTTACCAATTTAACATAATACAGAGGTCTTTTAACTTAATAAAAAGCTTTAACTGCTATATTGCCTGAGGTGGCATTGCCAAATCTGCTTTCTTTTTGTGTGTATTTGATTAGTTAAAATGTACCCAGCTCTTAATTCAAGACCTTCTATTTCAGCTTTCAGTTATGTTTCTAGGAAGCAGTATCTTGTGTCGTGGTGTTGGATTTTGTTTCAGTTCAACTTAAGACACTGCAAACGTGGATGGGGAATTTAACACTCAATGACAATTTGTTTTAAACTGCTTAAACTCATGATCCTCTGTGGTCTTTCTCTTCTCGTGGATTTCAGATGGAGGCCTGTGTGCAGCATTGAGCGGTAGGGATGGAGGGGGAGGATGTCCTTGGGCTCCTGGTGGCTAGAAAGAGGCCAGGTCCTCTCTGGTTTTGTCAGTGGGATTCTCACACTCACACGCCCTGGAAAGCTCACAGTCTTGTACTTCCACACTCCCTCCCTCACTGGCATGTAAAGGGAAACCACCTTCCCTGCATACTCTCACGTATTTAATAGTTTCAGGTTCCGTGGCTAAGTTTAAAACTTAGCCTTTTGGAGTGACTGAAGGGGACCATGCTGAGCACTGTTAGGGACCCCATGAGATCAATAGACCCACATGTGGAGAGAAGTGGTGAGTGGTTTTGGAGCTGATGTCTTGGTGAACATCCTGCATAGCCAGGTCTCACCCTCGGGGCCGCAGAGGGGGTAGGTGCATGTAGGTGCCTAGATCAGCACGGGCTCTTTACTTGCTGGTTTCCTCCCTGATGTTTATAAACCGTAAGCAGTGCTTTATTACTTACTCCACAGACTTGAACATTTTATTTCTGTATAATAAACCAAACTGTGTACTCTTTAGGTTTCATATATATATATATTTACATACTATTTCTAATTTCCAGGGAGTGCCTGTTTCTTTCTACTGCTGTTCATAATTACACCAACTGTAGTAGCTACAACTTACTGTTTTTTTTTAATATGCTGACCTTCACTATGTACTCACAATACATCACCCAAGCCCTCACAGTCTGGTACAGGCATTCTTTCTAGCTGATAGAGGTTCCACCTGGGACCCTGGTGGTCATGCAAAGGTTAGGGAATGGTGTGGGTTGGGGAATCAGCCTCACTGGGCAGACACTTACAGAGCCAGGGAGGAGAAAAAGCCAGGGTCTCCCACCCTCCCATTTTGTCCATGGAGAAATCTGAGGACCGAGGTGCTTTGCTGACAAGTAGCATGGACGTGCATTCTAGTGGTGTCACTCTGACTTTCTGGTAGGGCGAAGGTGAGAGCAAGCATGGAGGTGTTTAGTCAGGTTACCTGCGTACCAAGCAGCGGATGTGGGTGTCAGCCGTTCATGAGACTTGCCTGGGAGCATTAACTGCCCCGTGCCTGGAGGTCCTCCGGCCTAAGAGAGGTTACTGTGGAGTAATAAGGTATGAGGCCATCAGTCCTATGGGCAGCCGAGCTTGGATATGTCCCCTTTTCCAAGGACAAAGTATTGAGGAGAGTGTTCTCAGCAAGCTCGTTGTCTCGGCAGGTCAGAGTGAGCACCTGGGGCCACTTTGGGACAATTTACTTATTGCTGCACACTCTTTCTGCAGTGCTGCACTGCTTTCATGTTGTTTGGTAAGTTTTGTTTTTACTATCTCAGCAGGAGAATGTGCGTTTTGCAGAAGAAATGACCAACTGGTATAAAGCCCTCCATTTGTAATAAAATCCTTGCCAGGTTTGAGTTATTAATAATAGGCCTCTAAGGGAGAACTATTTAAAACAGAACTGGATAAAGTGCTAAATAATATACTTCCCAGCATAATCTACTGCCCTCGAGGGAGAGAACCGAATGACTCAATATGGGTTTCCATCTTCCATTTCAGTAACCTGACGTCAGGATCCAACTGCAGCACACACTGACACCTCGGTACGCTCCCTGCACTCTAGGTGCCTTTCCCACATCTTCTTTGTCCCCGTGATGCCACCCCTAAGGAGCTTAAAGTGCGCCGACACCGTAGTCTGATGGCACTGGGGATCGAGGGGAAGGCAGTGACATTCCGTAGAGAGGAAATTGAATGTGGACCCTGAGACATCAGTGATCAGCACCACAGACTGGGTTTTAGTCGTTTGCTTTAATTAGGATATTTACGTATACTTATAATGTGCCACTGGGATTAGTGTGGCTGTCTGCGGGGCTGGGGAGAAGGAATAATAGAATGAGTTTTTTGGTCAGCGTTCTAGGTGTTTTCAAGATTTGCTACGTGGTAACTGCCTCCACACCCTCTCACTCTTTTATGGAAGGAGTTCAGTTTCAAGTGCACTTGCGTGTTCAAAATAAGTCAGGCTGGAAACGGCGTCTCTGGTGGTTTCCCTTAGTGGGAAAAGTGTGTTCTTCGATTTAGTCGAGGGAGAAATTACTGTGGATCAGGAAGCTACATTCTGGGGTGGAACTTGAGAGAGAAATATATTATCTTATAGGCCTACCAGATACAAAACCAAACTGCTCTCTGTTCTACATGAACGACTATACTAATTGTATTTTTTGCAGAAAGTCTGATGCTGATGTGAGTGGATCGGGGTAGAGAAAGAGGGAGGAGTGGTAGGTGAACCCACCACACTTTCCAGTGAGTGGCCCCAGCCAGCCTCACCCCAGCAAATTTAATAATTTACATTTTTTGATTCTTATCTGCTATTTCAAGTAAATATCTGAAGATGTATTTTGAAACGTCTAGTAGATTACCAGGTACTGGAGGGGGCTGTTGAGAATGGCATGCACCTCCGCAGGGCTCCAGCGTCCTGGGGGGAGAAGGGGACAGACAATCTTCATCTGTGTTGGGAGATCCTGGTGGCCCGCACTCAGTGACAGCAGTGGAGGTCCCTTTCCCTTGGTTCTTTATTAGGGAGGAAGGAAGCACACATCAGGCTCACCATGTGGGAGGAAAGGGTTTCCAGCTATTCCACCTGTCCTGTCTGTGAAGCTCATTGCACTCTGATGTGCCCTCACCCACTGACACCTTTCTCGTAGCTTTTTAAAATTTATAAATTAGTGTGGTGAGTGTAACATATGTCTACAAATTCTTTGATACTCCTCCCTCTAGCAGGTGAACTTTAATTTCCCTCCTTATGAGGATCAGCTGGATTTGGTGACTTGCTTGTAATGAAAAGAGTATGGGAAAGGATAAAATAGTGCCTTTACAGTGAAAAAACCTGGCGGATACTATCTTAACCGAGTGATGAAGGTTAGCATCACCAATGGATAACTCCTGCTAATATCATGTACCCCTGGAGATGGCACAATGAGAAAAGCAATTCGCCTCTGTGGTCTATTTCCCCAATACCTGTAATGCCAGTCTAATCACAAGAAAACATCAGCAAACCTAAATTGAAGAACATTCTACAAAATACCTGACTAGTATGTACTCTTCAAAAGTGTCAAGTTCATGAGTAAGACGGAGAGACAGAGAAACTGTCACAGACTGCTGGAGAGAGGAAAGAGGAGACGTAACAACTGGATACAATGTGGTATTCTGGATTGGAGCCTCAGATAGGAAAAGAACACTAATGGAAAAACTGGTGAAATGCAAATAAAGTCTGTACTTAATAGTGTTGTAGCAATGTTAATTTCTTAGTTTTAATAAATGAACCATGCTTGTATAAGATGCTCACATTAGGGGAGGCTGGTTGGAGGGTATAGGGGAACGCTATACTCGGAACAACTGAACAACTTTTCTGTAAATATTACTTTAAAATTAAATAAAAATTAGAAAAATTTAAAAGTCCTTTATTCTTTAAATACTTATTGGATGCTTATTATGTTTTAGGAATGCTTATAAATATAAATCACTTTGAAGAGCAGTAAATATTACTCAGAAAAATCGACCATATTCATTCCTCATGACCTACCAATTTCACTCTTGGATACTTCACAAAATGCACATGTGCTCAAAATCACTAATTATTAGGGAAGTGAAAATTAAAACACAGTGAGATACCATTCCCCACCCATTAGTTTGGTCACTACTGAAAACAAATGAACAAACAAAACCGGAAATTGGAACTCTTGACGCTGCTGGTGAGAATGTAAAATGATGTGGCCGCGATGGAAAACAATATTGAGGTTCCTCAAGAAATTAAAAATAGAACTCCCATATCATTCAGCAGTTTCACTTCCGGATATATACCCACAAGAATTGAAAGCAGGGATTCAGAGAGAGATTTGTACCTCCGTGTCCACAGTGGTATTGCTCGCAAAAGCTGAAATGTGGAAGCAACTCCCACATCCCTGGTGAATGCATGGATATGTCAAATGTGATGTGTACATGCAATGGAATATTATTCAGCATTGAGAGGCGATGAAGTTCTGACACATGCTGCAACATGGGTGAACCTTGAAGACATTATGCTAAGTGAAATAAACCAGTCACAAAATGACAAATACTCTCTAATTCCACTCATGTACGGTATTTAGAGTAGTCAGACTCATGGACACAGAAAGCAGAATGGTGGTTGCCAGGGGCTGAGGGGAGAAGGGCAGAGGGAGTTATTGTCTGAATGGTACAGGGTTTTAGTATGGGATGATGGAAAAGTTCTGGAGACAGATAATAGTGATGGTTGTAATGAACAGAGTATGAGAAATGAAAAAATAGTGCCTTTACAGTGAAAAAACCTGGCAGATACTATCTTAATCCAAGTGATGAAGGTTAGCATCACCATCACCAGTTAAAAATAAAATTTTATTCATTGGCCTAATATATCTGTTCTCCATTTATAACTCATAGTATGTTATGAACTACCTCAAATAGAAGTTTCTAGGATCAGTGCTTTGTGAAGGTTTCCTGTGGCATAGTGTATGTTCTCAAGTCATGGACTGCTATTGAACTCAGCTTAAGGAATATTTTCCTAACTATCTACTGTTCAGATGTCCTTTGACCAGAATACTGGAGAAGATGTAGGTACCAATGGGCCCCTGTGATGCTAACATGATTTGCATGTGGTTTTCACTGGCGAAATGCAGCTTGTGAAATGCCAGAGTGTGGAGAGGTAGCTGGTTTTTCATGTTGCTGACCTAAAGCCTGGGTCACAGTCAGCACTCAGGTCCTGTGGGCCTTGGTTTGATGAAGCTGGTGGATGTAGCAGCAGGGTGACAGGGGACAGCATTGCTCTCAGCATCCTAGCATTTACTGGCTACACCGGTCCGCAGCTGGAATCCAACTGCTGCTGGACGTCTCAAAGGGTTTTAGATTTTGCCTTGCCCCATGTTATGATGTGATGATGTGGGTCACTCTGGCCACTTGGAATATCTGGCCAGATGTTGTGATAGCATGAGTTATTAGCAAAAGCAGTAACTCATTCCTCCTTCCTGTTTCCTATGTTCTTAACCTTTCTCAGTTTTTAGTTTCTTGACAGTCAAGGCCTTAGCAATGCTCTTTAGTGAGGGACATCTACTTTTGGGGTATGAACAATTCCTTCTCCCCCCAACCTTTCTTATCTTCTCTCTAAAATGGAAAGGAGTGATTCTTGCCACCTTTGGCCACTATCATTAATGTTTGCAAAAGTCACCCTCATATGCCAGGAGCATACTCATGGCACACAGTTGGTGCTCAATAAATGACCTGCACTGTCATGCAGCGATCTGTGAAAAGTGAATCAGAAGGTAGATAACCTAACACAGAGGTCAGCAAACTTTTTCTGTAAGGGGCCAGCTAGTAAATATTTTCGATTTTGTGGCCATGTGGCCTCTGTCACAATCGCCCAGCTCTGCTGATGTAGGTAGTGCAGAGCCAGCCAGAGATGAGGCAAGTGGACAGACATGGCTGTTTCAATCATCTTTATTTATAAAAACAGAAGTGAACCAACTTTGGCCTTCAGGCTATAGTTTTCCAGCCTAATATAACCTTTTCTTTAGCGATTCTCCTTTGTTTAATCTTAGAGCCCATGACTATCTAGAATAAAGGCTTGGAGACTGGGGATGAAATTTAAGAAAAAAATATGTTAAACACTTTGTTTCCAAAATATGTAGGTAAAATAAATAGAGATAATAACAGATTACAAAGGGTCTAGTGTAAGCGAAAGACATATAGAAATCTATAAAAAATTATAGACAAATAATAGCAACAATAACTTTTATCACTTAAAAATGAAAAATTCCTTTTACTATGTTTATTTTGCAGAATGAAAAAGTGACATTAATACAGACTGATTGCTAATTTTTTAGACTATGTTTTTATTTCATTCATGTTGATTCCAAATCTCTTAGGCTCAGTGTCTCATAATCCGTGCATCATCTGCTCTGAGAACTAAGCTGATTACGTTCCCTGCCAAATACCCTCCGTGTTCTGCTGGTGCCTCTAAGCAGAGACAGAGTGGTGGCTCTGAACCAGGTGGCAAACCCTGGGTTTTGCACATGCAAAGTCTTGCTTGGTCCCCACGGGGCAGGCATGAGTCTGCTAATGGTATGGCATTTCTGTCTTCTCAGTTTATATTTATTGATTCAGTATTTGCTGAGTACCTGCAACAAGCTAAGCACTGCTTGTAAGCTTTCGGGGCTTGGGGTAAATCAGTGACCAAAACAGACAAAGATCTCTGTCCTTGAGGAGCTTGCTCTTACCAGAGAGAGACAGGTAACACACAAAAAACATGGTAAAGCAGACTGTATGGAATGTTACAGGGTGATGAGAATTATGGAGACAAGGGCTGTCTGGGAGAAGAGCAGGCAGAGCGAAGATCACAAGGCAGATGTTTGCATTTGCGCTCCTGGGTGAGCGAGAGTCCAGTGTGGCTGCAGCAGAGAGTGAGGGTGGAATTTGAGAGAGGAGACTGGGCTGATCTGGGGCCCAGACCATGGATGGCTTCTGAGGCTGTCTTGAGGACGTTGGCTCAGAACTGAAGGGCCATTGTGAATGCTGAGTGGAGGTGTGACAGGATAAGATGTGAGCTTCAAGAGCCTCCTTCTGACTGCTGTGCCCAGGACAGACCGTGGGGCCAATAGTAGAAACAGGGCACCTACCTGTTCAAGGCTAGTGTGACATGCAGGTGAATAATCATAGTGGCTTCAACCAGGTTGTAGCATTGGAGATGAGAAAAGTCAAGGTTCAGTTGGATTTTGAAAGTAGGACCAACCAAATTTTCTGTATGTAAGAGAAAGAAAAGAGTCAAGGATGATGCTTGGGTTTTTGGCCTGCGTTATGTACTAATAGAAATCCTTTACATACGGAGATAAAAAAAGAAAAAGTTGTAAAAAATGTTCCCTCATAACCCCTGTTATTATACTGTGATTTCATACTGTTATTTGAAAATGCCAATAGAATATCTTTTCTGGTCTGAGAAAAATAGTGTTATATAAAACCTATTTGCAACTATGGCTCTTTGGCGAAAGGCCTTGCTTTTATGCATGTCCTGTCAGCTTGCTTCTATCAGAGCCTCATAACCAGAGATTCGGCTCTGACTCCTGCATCTTGTGCTGCTGAGTCTTGAGACTGAGAGTGTTTTCAGTATTAGAATTATTAATAGTTCTCAGTTCTCCTCTGCTCAGGGTAAAACCTCAGAAAGCCTCTCGGTGCCCACAATGATGAAAATAGTCATTACTGATTGTATCCACGGCCCCCGAGGCATAAACATGTGCAAGATACTAAATAATAGCATCATTGTAATATCCATTCTTACTGTTCCAGGCCTTAGCCTGGGCCAGAGACTGCTAGGAGCTCCACATGTTGCCTTTTATTTATTTTTTATTTTTTATTTTTTTGAGACAGGGTCTTGCTCTGTCGCCCAGGCTGGAATGCAGTGGTGTTATTGTTGCTCACTGCAAACTCAAACTCCTGGGCTCTAGTGATCCTCCTGCCTCAGCCTCCCGAGTAGCTGGGACTACATGTGCACCACTATGCTTGGCTAATTTTTCTATTTTTTTAGAGATGGGGTCTTAGTCTTTCTCTGGCTGGTCTCAAACTCCTGAGCTCAAGTGATCTTCTCACTTCAGCCTCCCAAACAACGGGGGTTTAGGTAAATGATGCATTTGTAACATGTTAATTCAACAAACATATTGATTTAAGTGTTTCCTGTGTGTTAGAAACTGGGTTAGCTTGACAGTGGGGGATAAACAATTTGTTGATTGGTTGATTAAATGATTTTTGAATGCCTATGATAAGCCCAGAGTGTGCAGGACTATTGGCAGACAAAGATGGATGGTTTCTGGTCTTGAGAAGGAACCACTGCTTCCTGGGCGTCCTGGGCAGGGGTGTTTGAATATTGTAAGGAGCTGAAACCTAAATGGGGAGGCAACTGTTAGGGATGGCTGCTCTGTTGCATGTAGGCATTTTAAAAATGTACCAATGAAAGTAACAGTACTTTTTTAATTGGAAAGTCTGCACGATCATATTTCAAGAATGGTTTGAGGTAGGCTTAGCTTAAGTACAAATTATAATTCTTTTTTTCTAACATATTCAAATTCTTGTTTTTCTCCAAAACTCACTATTAGATATGTAAGAAATAAAGATATTCAAATCACTTGAAGATCTGAATATATCATTTCACAACACACTCATCTTCTACTTAAGACCTTGAGCACCATCTCTTCAGAGCTCTTTCTTGCCCGTGCTATCAAATCAGACCTCTCTCCAGCCACCGACCTCATTTGACACCGTTAGATTTTTATATGGCTTTATCACGGTCAGAAATTATCGTCTTTATGTCCATTTGTTTATTTTCTGTCTCCCATCACTAGAATTAAGTTCCATGAGGAAATGTTTTAAATGATAAAGAAAATTAACTTTTCTTATATAAATCAGAAAATTTATCAAATGTTTTAATTCTAAACAATTTACAGGAGTATTTATATATGAACCATAAGAAAATAGAGTACAGCCCATTGCTCTTGCTTGAGTCAAAGTGTTTTCTCAATTCTGTGATTCTTTGCTGGGGATGGGGGGCCATGCTGTCCTTTGCATTGTAGGAGATAACTTTGCCTCAAACTGTACAAAGGCAATTTATGTAACCAAAACATTTGTACCCCTGTAATGTTCTGAAAAAAAATTTTAAAAAAGAAGAAGTCTGTCAGAGAGGCAGAAGCCACTCGAGAAGACTGGAGAGTGGCCAGAGACACGGGGGGTGTGGGGGGTGACCGCCACGAATGTGCTGAGGACGCCAATGGAAGGAGACGTCTCAGCAAGAACTGTCGGCTCTGCCAGATGTTTCTGGAGTGAGATGCAGAGAGAAAATGAACCACTGTATTTAGCAACATGAAGGCCACTGGCGAAGTTGATGAAAGGAGCTTCATGGGGGCGACGGGGTGGACACTCGACTGAATGGGAGGAAGAGAGTACGAGGTGCGGGAGTGGAAATGAGGGAAGGGGCTAGAGAGGGGCACTGGGTCGAGGGAAGGCGTGTAGGGGAGGGATGTTGGAGTTTGTATGTTGATGAGCATTACCTTGTGTAGAAGGAGGTACAGGTGAGAGATGATGGGTCCAGAGTGCAGGTGGAGGTGTTGCCTCCAGGCAGGAGTGGGGACACCCTAATAGAGGTGAAGCTTTTGGGGGGTCAGAGTTGGTGATGGGAAGGTGATGGAGTTTCTGTTGGACATCTCCTATTCCACAGCTGAGAAGGAGGAGGGAGAACTGTTGTCGACTTGTGGAGAAAAAAGAAGGCGTGAAATACTTGGATGTCTTGGATATTTACAACAGAAATAGAGTAGGATGGCTGGACAGTGATGAGCATGTGTTTCCAATTTGTGGCCATGAATTTAAAGTGTGAACAGTCATCGTAGCTTTGTGATTTTCTTCAGCTACTGGACGGTGGTGCTCAGTAGGTGAATACTTGGGATGTTGCTTTATTGTGTGAATACAATAGAACAAAAGTTTGTGGTGATGACTCATGTAATCGAATAACATGATTATAATGATGGCTCCTGGACCCAAAGGTGGAAAAGAATAAAATAAAAACAGGAGGGTATGATGGATAATACAACATGTTAAGGCCAATGGATTTGTGGTTTACAGTGTGGGGAAATTGTTGGAGTATCCCAGAGGAAGTGGGCTGGGGAGGTAAGAAGGGTTATTAAGGGGGATGTTAAGATCAGCCTGTGGGGTAGTGCGCTAAGTGTCACAGGGCAAGTTCTCAGGCGTGGTCATGGCAGAGGGAAGAGTGTTGCGGGAGAGGACACCAAGGATTTAGAGCTCACTGCTCAGTGGCTTATCCCTGTGGAAGCTGAAGTCACTGCCAATGGTAAGGAGAGTCGGTAGAGGGAAAGACAGAGCCAGGTGCCAAACTCCTTGTGGATGACGGAAAGAATGTGGGAGGTCTGAAGATGAGTCCAGGGACAGCAGGTGGCACAGTCAGGTGACATGTGCTATAAGCAGCTGGAGCTTTTGGAGAAGAAAGAAGGAGATTTGGTTAGACACGTCAGTGGGAGTAAGGGGCGCTTCCTTCGCCTGTAGGCCATTGCGTATGTGGAGCTTGGGAAGGAAGAACCTGTTTCCCAAGGAGAAGGCTGGGAAAGTAGTGTGCAGTGGCTAGAGGGTGGAGAGAATTTTCAAAGAGGAACTTGAGGATATAAGAGAGCATTTCAGGAGCTGGTACAGATGATACCTTCCTGAGCACAGGGTGGGGTAGGGATTATAGAATGCACAGAAAGTGATTGGGATGAGTTAAAACATTGTACATCCAGCTATGCCAAAGTATACAGCATTCTGCATCAAGAAACACACAAATGCAGCCGGGTGCGGTGGCTCACGCCTGTAATCCTAGCACTCTGGGAGGCTGAGGTGGGTGGATCGCTCAAGGTCAGGAGTTCGAAACCAGCCTGAGCAAGAGTGAGACCCTGTCTCTACTATAAATAGAAAGAAAGAAATTAATTGGCCAACTAAAGATATATATAGAAAAAATGAGCCGGGCATGGTGGC
>CAUYRT010034515.1:0-30558 GCA_963574885.1 Lepilemur ruficaudatus | reverse complement strand
TCATCATGATCAGGTGGGCTTTATTCCAGGGATGCAAGACTGGTTCAACATTCACAAATCTATAAAGCAATTCATCTCATAAATAAAAGCAAGAACAAAGACCATATGATTCTCTCAATAGATGCAGAAAAAGCATTTGACAAAGTCCAACACACCTTTATGATAAAGACTCTTAACAAAATAGGCATAGGCGGCTCATATCTTAAACTGATCAAAGCCATCTATGACAAACCTACAGCCAACATCATACTAAATTAGGAAAAACTGAAATCATTCCCACTTTGAACTGGAACTAGACAAGGATGCCCTCTTTTCCCTCTCTATTCAACATAGTGCTCGAAGACCTAGCAACAGCAATCAGGCGAGAGGGTGGTATTAAGGGTATCCAAGTGGGTGTAGATGAAATCAAGCTCTCGCTTTTTGCTGATGATATGATTTTATATCTGGAAAACCCCATGGATTCTTCCAAGAGACTCCTCGATTTGATAAATGAATTTGGTAAGGTCTCAGATTATAATATCAATGTGTACAAATCTGAGGCATTCATATACACCAAAAACAATCAAGCTGAAACTCAAATCAAAAAGGCAATACCCTTTACTATAGCCTCCCCCAAAATTAAATATCTAGGAATAAATTTAACAAAAGATACGAAAGACTTACACAAGGAGAATTACGAAATGCTAAAAAAGAAATTGTAGAAGACGTAAAAAGATGGAAAAATCTACCTTGTTCATGGATTGGTAGAATCAATATTGTTAAGAAAATGCGTTCTAAACAAACATTCTCTCTTACATCATATTAAAAACAATTAATAGAACTGTTAATAGATTCAGCTTATGAATTGAGCACCACCCAAGAAGGGGTTTGGAAAATGGGTCCATAATTGTAGAAATTTAGGGTTTTAGTTAAGAATAGACAAAATGTAATTAACTTCCCAAAGGAAATTCCTAATGCTAGAGTTGCTCTCATTTTTCTTTTAAAAATTTTACGTATAAAATTTGGAAGAAAAAGTGACTAATGGGTATAAGTTGTAGATGGTATCCACTACTGAAAGGGAAAATGTGAGCTTTTACTTTTTGGTGAGATTTCCCATTATCAACATCTGCAGAGCCATCTTCATGGCCTTGTTTGGATGGGATTCAAGGCTGGTGGCATTATGGTATAGAACACAGAAATTACAAGATCAGAAATAAAAGGAGATCCTGAAGTCGGCTTCAGATAAGCAATGAAACCAGTGGAAAGAAATAACACAACCACTACCAGGTGGGGAAAGCAAGTGGAGTAAGCTTTTGACTGGCCTTCTGTGGAAGGAATTTTCTTGACAGCAGAGAAGATATAGACATAGGTAATGATAATGAATATAAAACAGCAGAAATCCAAAACCACATTAATGAAGATGGGCACAATTTCTCTCATTAAATTTTCTGAGCAAGAAATAGCTAATAACTGGGGGATGTCACAGAAGAACTGATAGACCATGTTGGACCTACAATAAGATAATGAGAAGGTACCAGCTGTGTGCATCACAGCAATCAGACCCCCATACAGCCAAGACACAGCTGCTGCCTGCACACAGGTTCCCCTGTTCATGATGATGTCATAGTGCAGGGGATGGCATATGGCAGCATAGCGGTCAAAGGACATCACTGTGAGGAGGAGCAGCTCTGCAGATGCTGAAAAAAGCAACAGAAAGACCTGGGAAACACAGCCAAGGAATGAAATGGAGTTGTCATTTATCAAAGAATTGGCAATGGATTTGGGAGCCGTGACTGAAATAAGGCAGAGATCCAAGAAAGATAAATTCTTCAGGAAGAAATACATGGGAGTGTGGAGATGATGGTCCAAAGTTGTGATCATGATAATGAGCACATTCCCCATCAGGGCACACATGTATATCAACAAGAAGAGCACTGAATGCAAAATGTACATATTGTAATTGGTAGAAAACCCCATGAGGATAAATTCAGTCACGACTGTGAGATTTGTCATTGCCGGAATAATCTGTAGGAAAAAAAGGAGGCAGGAATAAAATATCAATGTCTGGTATTTAAATGTTAAATATATATATTTTATTGTATACTGAAACAGGTATACATAAACAGGTAAACACACACACGTGCATTAATCACATGTCCCTTTACTATGAAAATGACTTCCATCTCTTTCTAAATGGTGCATTGATCACCAATCATTTCCTGATTAATTTTGTGTTATTGGAACAATTTAGTTTCAGTTCACATAAACGTGTCATTGTAATATTGTCCAAATATATCCTGTAAAAGTTACAGAAAGATTGAAAACTTTCCTCTGACCTTAGCAAAACTTAATAACAGAGTTTTCCTTCCCATCTCTCTTGAAAATTCAAATTGAAAATGACTGCAACATCGTGCCACAGTCTTACTGTCCCTCCATTCTTTCCCATGAGGAACACAACCTCAGTTTCAACAAACCTTCCAATAATTTGAGTAATGAGTAATTCTAAATTCACAACTTAACTAGTACAGACCTTCCTCAATCTAGTCTACAAAATCTTTAACCTACCTGCTGTCTACAAAACATTTAGTTTACAGACGTTCTTATATTTAAACATTTTGACCAGATATTGAGCTAATGGTGCTTTTTTTACTTCCTAATTTGCAATATTGTGCCTACAGTTCCATAGGACACACACCCTGGTTACTATAAGTATCAAAGATCCTACAAAACATGAGCTAAGATTGCTGGCCTCATATTCACTAAATTATTCACGTTTCTTTTGTAATCCTCTCTTTGACTCTTTTGACATTTTTCCGTATCTGATAAGTTAAAAAGTGGTTTCTCCCACAAGCTTTATTTTCCTTTCTCTTTCATTATATCCACAGTTCCATTGCTACAATGCGTGGCCTTGCATATCATAATCTTCATATTTTCACGCCTACCTCATTGCCTGTTCCCTTCCCTGTGTCCTTCTATTTCTTCTCATAAGATTATGGTAAATTCTGTGGCAGGGGAAGAGGGTTTCCATATAACTGAAACAAAATTCAGATGGTTTTAGTCTGATTAAACAGTGTGGTTGGTAGTGACATTTTGGTGCCTTCTATTTGTACAGATTGTATTCATCGACTTTAATGTAAATATAATAAATATTAAAACTATACAATTTCCCCTCCCATACTCTCTCCTTTGGCTCCTTCTTTCAAATATTATGCCAGTTCTCTCTCCATGGTATGAACAGAGGAACATCACATTGTAGACGTTGTTTGTTGGATTTAGTGATGTAAACTAATTTTAATCTATTAGAGGACAATAATTCAAATATTTTAATAAAAGTTTAAAAGTAAGGATTAGGATTTATTCCAGCCAAAGAGGTAAAAATATTTTGAGTGATTTTTAAAAAATGTTTTTCACGATAAAATTGCACTTGATTAATTTCTGTGGCTGTTCATGTTAAAATACTGTGACTTCTTCATCTTACAACATCACTCATAGTCCCTGAATGATTGAGTAAAAAATTGTGATTATTAAGATAGATTACCATATCTATCTGTTTCTTTCATTGTGAAGGAAATAAGATGGCCAGGGAAAATTGCTTCAAAGATAGTGGTTTTAATGAGTGTATCTGACTCAGCTATCTGTCATTAATATTTTTTAGAGGCTAAAACATATAGCACATCTAGGGAGAGGCAATGATATAAAATGTAACCAAAATGTTTGTAACCTCACAATATCCTGAAATAAAAATTAAAAAAAAAACATTTCACATTATTATTTTTAAGTTTAATCTCAAGTGTCTGCCCTCATTTACTTCTAGCTACCTCTCATTAATTGTTGTGATTTGATTTAACACTTAATATACTTTTAGCTGAGTGTGCTAAATGCTGAAATACATCACTAACAGTTACAACATATGATATTCAACATATATACCTCTGAGCCAAGATGTTACAATATACAAAGAGTATTAGAAATTATAATCCTATTGTGGAACACCTAAAATTGAGGAAAAGAAAAAAGAAATATTTTCTGTCATTGAAATTCACCCACAGAAAAAGCCAGTGTTTTTACTTTCAGTAATTTGAGCACCAGTTGGTAATATCTCTTCAAATTGTATTAATTTGTAGTATTTATAAAGTGAGGATTTTAACCTGTTTTTTCCACAAATCAAAGATGAATTATAACTCTAAAATTTTATAAATCTAAAATGAGTTTTCTTCTAAAAAATAACTTACTCATATACTTCCAATCTGATGCATGAAGTTTTCAGCTATCATCTGAGTCTTGCTGCAGTGAAATTATTGCTGATCACAATAACAAAATGATATCAGAAACTTTCATTTCAATATAGACAGTAACATGTATTGATTCCTCTGAAAATTCAAGGGATGCCCAAACACTCTGGCTTTATGGATATCTAACTAGGCAGAAATAGTTACCTGAAGAGCTTGGCAATTTTTCCTCTACTGCTTGTCTCCAAAGGGCTTGAAAATTGTCCAGGAATTACAATTTACAAGGTGTTTTATTCCAAAAGGAAGATAGTGCTGTGTCTCTACTGACTTGTTTAATTGGTATCACGTCTATAATTAAATCTTGCTGAGTAATTAGTGCAATTAGTATTTCATATGTTTATTCCATCAGCGATTTGCATATCTATGGAGAGAATTATAATTAATCCTTGCTTTCAATGTTTTTTTTTTTTTTATCCAATTATTGAGTATCTACTACAGGCTGGATTCTTCTGTTAGCACGCTTCAGCAAAAACAATGCCGTGAGTCAAATTGCAAAGGTGGGTGGGATGTGGGATGTGGGGTGTCATTATCTCAAACACTAACATCTCTCAGTTGTGCCTTGAAGAGAGGTAGAAATGCACTAGGAGCTGTCCGTGAAGAGTGCGAGGTGGAGTATAACAGGTGAACTTCAGGATTTGGTGAAGTCTCAGGGAGAGACTAGGAGATGAGAGAGGAACGGCAAGCAGAACACAGCAGGTCATGGGGAGTAGTTAAAGAGTGAGAGAAAAACCATGGATAGTTTTGAATAGAGGAGTGGCATGGTCTGACTTACATTTTAACTTTTTTGTCTCTTTTATTATCTATTTATTTTGATTACATATATTTATGTGTACAACATGGGCTTGATATGCATATACATAGTGATATAACTATAGTCAAGCAAACTAATATATCCATCACCTCACACAGTTACCTTTTATTGTGTGTGGAGTGCCTAAAATCTACTCCCAGCTATTTTTCAATATACAAGAAAAAAATAACTATGGTCCTTATGCTATTCATATGATCTCCAGATTTACTCATCCTACACAACTACAAGTTTGTATCATTGATCTGCATTTTCCCATTTCCTTCCCCTCCTTACCCTGGTAACTACTGTTCTACTCCCTGTATTTGAAATTTTCAGGATTCCATATAAAAGTGAGATCATATATTTGAACAGTTTAATCACATACTCTAATAGTCTTACATGGTTTGGGCCTTCATTATGGTAATGTAGTTTATCACATTTGTTGATTTGGACATGTTGAATTATCTTCGCATCAAAAGAAAAATCCCAATTGATCATGGTGAATTAGTTTTTAATGTGCAGTTGAACTTGGCTTGCTATTGCTTTGTTGAGAATTTTTGCATCTATGTTTATTAGGGATATTAACCTGTAATTATATTTTTCTTGCAGGACCCTTATCTGGCTTTATTATCAGTAATGCTGGCATTGGCATCAAAAGTGGTTTTAGAAGTGTTCCTGTCTCTTCAATATTTTGGAAGACAGTGAGAAGGATTGGTGTTAGTTTCTCTTTAAATATTTTGGTAGAATTGAATTATAAGGTCATCAGTTTCTGGATTTTTCTTAGTTTGTTTATCTTTTGGAAAAAAAGGAAGTCTTGGTTTTGTTGTCTTCCTTGTCTATGTTTCATTTATTTTTGCTTTGATCTTTGTCATTTTCTACCCTCTGCTAACTCTGGGTTCAGCTTTCTTTCTTAGATCTTTGACGTGTAATGTTAGATTTTTAATTTGAGATAGTTCCCTCTTTTTGTGTAGGTGTTTCTGTTGTAAACTTCCCTATTAGAATTTCATGGCTACTTCTCACTGTCTTCCAAATTGAGGAATCTCCATACCATTTTCCATAGAAGTTGCACTAGTTTGCAGTCCCACCAACAGTGTGTAAGTGTTCCTTTCTCTACACATCCATGCTAGCAGCTCAACGTAACTAATCATCACAGAAATACAAATAAAAACCATGATGAGATATCACTTAACCCTGGTGAGAGTAGCTTTTATCAGAAAGTCCCAAAACATAAGTTTATTTTTTAAATTTTTTTTTATTTCAGCATATTATGGGGGTACAGATGTTTGGGTTACGTATATTGCCCTTGCCCCACCCGAGTCACAACTTCAAGCATGTCCATCCCCCAGAAAGTGCACACCGCATCCATTAGGTGTGTATATACTCGTCCCCTCCTCCCCCTCCCATCTGCCCGACGCTTGATGAATGTTATTACTATATATGCACTTGAGTGTTGATCAGTTAATACCAGGTTAATGGTGAGTACATGTGGTGTTTATTTTTTCATTCTTGGGAAACTTCACGTAGTAGAGATGGTGGCAGCTCTATCCAATATAATACAAGTGGTGCTATGTCACCACTGTGTTTTGTGGTTGAGTAGAACTCCATGGTATACATATCCCACATTTTCTCAATCCATTCATGTATTGATGGGCACTTGGGTTGTTTCTACATCTTTGTGATTGTGAATTGTGCTGCTATAAACATTCTAGTGCAGATGTCTTTTTTTTTAATTGAAATATACTTTACATATCATGTGTTTACTCCATTTTAAGTGTGCAATTAAATGATTTTCAGTGAATTTACCGAGGTGTACAGTTAATCACATGAATCAGTTTTTGAGGAATTCCTTTCCCCTGTTGAAACCCCTAATTCCACTCCCCAACTACTTTTCAAGCATATCCCACCCCTGGGGGGGCACTGTGGAGGGGTGGACTCTCAACTCTTAAGGAACAAAACAAAGCAAAACAATCTACAACAACTAAAAACTGTTTGCTGGAGTTGAAGACACATCTTGAATTAAATTATTATTCAATTGTGCCTATAAGCACACACATACGCACTTGTGCATACCACACGCTTGCTGTCACATAGGTGATTTTAAATTATTACGGAAGTGTACAATTACGCATGAGTTAGTTTAGTGGAAATAAAATTTGAACTAACAATACTTATTAACAAGGAGTAAAAAAACAATTTAAAAAGGTGAAAAAAACTCCTATAGGCATAAATGCCTTCATTCAATTTCAATTCTGTTCACTGTGCAGGCCCCAGCTCTGCGCATGTTTTCAGAGGGTGTTTCTGATAGAATGCTCTTAAAAATGAAAACGTTTTAGTGCTCCTGCCGGTTCCTAATTTTCAAATGTTAATACTCTCACTAATTTTAGCTCAAAAATTCTTTACACTTCATAGGATTTCCTTTTTCACCAAGGTCTTCCCACGTGTTCCAAGTTAATTCTCTGATGTTTTATAGTGATTAAGAAATGACTCAATAATTTTATCCTGAGACATTCAAAGCAAACAGAGGTTAAGATTTATTGGGAAGAATATTGCCAATAGACTTCTCATCCTAGGCTAGGCAAAGTCCAAGTTTTTAGGTCTAAAGAGCAATGGCCTTGATTCAGTAAAAAGCACTGAGGAAACTGCCCTGCCTTTTCTAACCCTGGCACAGCCACGACAAACACAAGACACGGTGACCCTGCCAGGTCAGCACATGCTCGGTCCTATGCCTGCAAAGAAAGACAGTAGTTCCTGCTAGGCTTTCTTGAATGTGTTTGTAGAGTTGTAGAGTTGTGTCTTTGACAGTAAAGAACTACTAACTATTAGGATCCTTTCTTTGAAGTTTAAAATCATCCAGATTCCCAGGAGGGAATGAAAGGTTTCCACAAGTTGCAGGCAAGCAATGCAAAGAGCTGATTCCACATCTCAACTGCGCGGGTGCTGTGACCAGCGCAAGGCTCCTGGTTTCTGTGCCCAAAACGTGCATGTGCGTGTGTGTGCGTGTGTGTGTGTGCATGTGTGCGTGTGCGTGTGTGCGTGTGTGTGTGCGTGTGTGCGCGCACGCGTGTGTCCATGCTTCTTCGCTGAGATGAAGGGCACCCTTGCAGCAGCATCTGGGACGAATGCATGCAGCCTGTGTACCACATGGGGAAGACTTGAATACATTTTCATTTTTGTTTATTCAGTTCTGTATATTTTGGTGACAGCTAATTTCAAAATCCAAAATTAGCTGGCATTTATATTTTACAAAATGGCAACTTGTGCTATAAAAAGAAAACCCAACAAATGCATAACAGAAGATAACATCTAAAAATCAAATGAATCCTGAAATTCCTTGTCATGCATTTCCAAAGGCCGTGACAAAGCATTGGCCATAAAGTCAGAGAGACATGAATTTGAAATCTGGAATTGTTGACTGTGTAACCTTGGGCAAGTTATCAAAGAATGCTCACTCACCTTAGGCATCTGTAGGTTGTGATCAACAGTATCTACTTTTAGGGTTGATGTGATGATGAAATGAAATAATGTAGTAAAAAGCTGACCATAGTAAGTGGCATTCATTTATTTACACATTCAGTATTGAACAAATATCTATGGTATGTTGGGAATCTTATTAGTTGCTAGGGCTAGATGCTAATACTTTCTGTGTTCATTTTCTTCCATACCCCAAAATCACTGCGACACAGTGGTTTTGCTGATGATGTACCTATATGTTGATATATTACTGGTGAAATTTTATAATCCCATTTTCTCTAAATAAGTGTGGGAAAAAGACACTTGAATCATTAAAATATTTTTGCTTGAAAATTGGTTCTGGTTCTTAATGGGGCAAGATGTGTAGCTCAGTTGCCCATGAAAAAAAGATCTCATCTGAAAGTCAAGGGGACTCTATGAAGTTGCCACCAGTTGGGTGGCTAGCATATAATAATCTCAAGACATAAGTATTCTGTGCCCAGACAAGCTCTTCCAAGATACCTTATACTGTGGTGAGAACCCCTCATTTCTCCAGTATCTCTAAAGCATTCTTCATTCATCTATTCATCTTCACTTGTTTATCATATTAGGTGTCTGGCACTCTGCTAGAGTCTAGGGACATGGGGGTGGGACTTGCACAAGCAAATTGACTGCTTGTTTTTCAGAATTAGCACCTCTACTCTGTTCTGTATTCTTGAACAAATAGCCCAGTATTGACTTTATTGCTCCTCCCCCTTTATGATAATCTGTAACAAGAACAGACAAATAAACAAATTGCAATGGGATGCTTTGAGCTGCAAGTAACAGAATACTCCAGGATAACTGTCTTCAACAGTAAGGGAACTTATTTCTTTTAATCTGAAATACAAAGAAGCCCCAAAGAAGTTTGGTTCCAAGGCTTTTAATTCAGTGACCATGGACCCAGATTCTTTTCCTCTTTCTTCCCACCATCTTCAGGGTGATGGTTGACCTCAGCCTAGTTGCTCTCACTGGCGCACCCACCCCAGGCACCACATTCAAACATAATCAGGTTCTCCCAAGACAATGTCCAAGGGAAATATTTTTCTATGTGTCCCATATTATGAGCAAAGACATCACGAGCAGAAACCCCTCAGCAGACTTCCCCTCAGCTCCCACCAGCTGCAGTTGTCTTACACGCGGATGTCCACACCTGTGTCTGTCGGAGAGCAACGCCCACGTCACAATTTAGACCTCGCTTTGGAGTTGGGATGGGGCATTTTCCTGGAAGCTCATGATCACAGGGAGGAGGATGGATAACTTAGGGAAACTGGATTTCATTAGAAAGGAAAAAAAGATGTGTGAATGGCTGCCAGGTAAGTGACTAACAGTGTCTACTACAGAGAGAGGAAACAGGTCCTGTGTCAGCTTTCCCGATTTTTCAAATTTGGGGAGGAGATCAAAGGCTCTCTGAGAAAGTTCCTCTGCCAGAAATATTGGGTATGTACAGAATCATCTTTTGTGTATGTTTAGACCCGGGAACACCAGTGTCTCCAATCCCCTAAAACAAGTCTCTGCTCTCTTTCCTTACTGGCAAACCATTATTTCAGGTGCTCCTCTGGTGCCTTGCACCCCACGTGTAGTAAAGGCAGTTAGTAAGCAGGCATAGGGTTCCACATGATCCTTCAGCACGAGCTATTAACATAACAAGATGCCAAAAATTAGGTTCCATGTTCCTTTTCCTTCTTTCTCTTCATAGATCACTACAGACCTGACATTGCCAACTGGAGCACTTTTAAGGACCGACTTCAGGATCCAGCATCAACTCCCCTGCGTTACTAGAGAATCTGTTATCGTGTAAGCAGATGTGAAACGGGGACCCTACAAGAGGAGGGGGCACCTGAGGCGGTGTGCTCAGCTGCAGGCGTGAGCTGAGGGCAAGGTGAAGGCTGCTCTCTCCGGGTGGTTCCTTTGCTCCTCAACACTGGCTGCAGGAGGGAATAAACAAAAAGCCTGCGGCAGACAGTAGAGGAGGATGAAAGGGCATTATTGATTTCAAGAAGAAATAGAAATTGTAACATTAACCTTAATCCAGTGGGAATGCCATAGGGAGATAACTGATTTTAAATGAAGGAAATGTCATTTTCAATTTTCATAAATTACATGTGGTATAATGAATTAGTAGATGATTTTCAAATGAAAGATGACTCATAAAATAAAAAGCAAAGCTCTCAATAAAGGCAACTTAAAATATTGTCCTTTCTGGAAGTACAATTTTTTAAAAACCACCACATTTAGACATTGTAATCAGATATGGCTTGCAATAAATAAGTAAATCTTGAGTCTTAAATAAAAAGCAATACGGATTTCATAATAAATTGCTTTACAAGATATAATGATATGTACAATATAACATTTATTACTTGGGTCACAAATTTTTTTTCTTTTGTGAAAATTTTTTACAAAAGAAAAAGATTCAATGGTATATTAATTATCCTAAGATTTCCTTATAATTCTACATTATCAGAATAAATTGATCTTACAGTAGATAAAAAGGTATGTTTAAATGTTTAATGTATTAAAAAAAGAATCTAACTTTATATATAAACTAAGGGTGTTTCTGTTTAATTTTAACCAGATTTAGGTGAATATACCATAAATATAAAGAAAGGAATTAAATCAGGAAAAGAAACAACTAAATTTGTGTGTATATAATGCACATAAATGTATCAAAGTCAGGAATTTTTTAGCTACATACTGTATACAGTAAAGTGAAAGAAAAATAAGTGACATTACCGAAGCCCATTCCTGTGAAAATAGTACTTATGACTGTTACCCAGTAGTCACTATACATTAATCCCCTCTCCCATCAGTTAATTACATCACCCTTTAAGATGGACGTGTAATGTAATTAGAGATTTGAACAGTTCACAGCCAGATCACTTAAAGTAACATTGTTAATGGGCTCTAGAAGTTCTCTCTTTAATATTGCCAGTGTTATAACTTCTAATTACCTTAATAATTAGGGCTCTGTCACTCATGATTGAGGTAAGAGGCCTGAACACTAATGGCTATCAGAGATGTTGTACAAGGCATGTTTTGATGTCCTCATCCAATCGCTGAGGGTCGGAAGGAGCTGTTTGCCCTTGGAAGCCTGGCGGTTGCTATGCGGTGGCCTGGGCGTCGCACTGATGAATTTAATGCTACCTGTGCTACTGCTGTTTTCAATCAAGAGGGAGGGCCTAAACTCTATTCACTGACATTACTCACGAAATGTAAATGTGGCACCTATGGAAGAAATTTTGTGAATTTAAATTGCCCTGTTGCTCTTACAACAAAATAACACTAAAAACCTGGATGTCACATCAATGAAATTAACATTAATAAGAGCAGACTTCCCTCATGTACAGCTCGGATCTACTGTTAATTAATAAAGATGAGACATTTGAAAAAAATGGACGAAAATGAAAAGAATCTTGAAATACTGCTGAGAGTCATGTGGAGGGTGGGCGACGGGACTGTCCTGCGGAGGGTGGGGGTGGGAGCGCCTTGCGGAGGGTGGGTAAGCGGACTGTGTTGTGGACTGTGGGGAATTTGGACAGACATGTGGTAACAGGAATGTCAACAGTAAAGTTGGAGTATTTTTAATTTTTTTGTGATTTTTTCCTCGTATTTTTCACATATGTTTTTGAATCAAACAGAATCAGGCCAATGAACACTTTTTCTATATATAATACTTATGTTTCAAACTCTTTGGTCGTAGTCGTCATATATCAACATAGCAACTTGCGCTGCCCCAGGAGGTGCAGCCCTACTGGGCGGGGTGAGACGCTCAGCAGGGAGGCCCCTGTTTCCTCCTCAGCCCAGCGCCAAGAATCCTGTCTGTTTCCTCAGCGCCCCTCACAGCCTCCTCTGGCATTTTTCCTTTGCAATCTTTATTGCTGTCATTGTATGTTTATGTCTTCTAACTATGATTTCCTTGAAAATAAGTTGGGTAAATTACTGATGTGTGTATTCTTAGCGCTTAGCTTGCAGTTTTCACAGGAATAGACACGACAGAAGTATATACTGAATTAACATGCGAATCAGTCCTCGGATAAATTCAGAAAAAGATAAGTCTTTTTGTAACTGCACAATGATGTTGCACCAATTTGTCCCCTAAAGCAATGGATTTGGGATTTATTCACACATTTTATAGGGTATTTCCTAAAACTTAAATGTTGACCAGTAGAAATTTACTGAATTCAGCCTAGAGCAACTCATTTATTCTATAACTGGACTTTTGAGCCCACCTCAAAGGTATCTGGTCAAACTAAAAGCACGTACAACTGAAGAAGCAAATTTCCTTTTGCAACTGTCACCCTCTGAGGCATTACAGGCTTAGCCTTCCTTCCTCTTTCCCAACTCCGGACAGGCTGCAGCACAGAAGCTTCCAAACTTCATTCAAGACGCAGTGCCCTGGGAAGGCCGGCTGCTTCTCCAGCCTGTGATGAATTCCATCATGCACACCTGTAAAACCTTTCAATGCCTGCAGCACGGCATGTCTCATCCTGGCTTAGAGACTTCCGTGCCATCTGATTCCATCTTCCCAATATTCCTACGAGACAAGCATCCCATTCTCATTTTCCAGCTGTGTAAAATGACGATTTGAACTGCGTCTAGTTTGCCCCAAATGCTGGACAGTGGCCTGAGCACGTCTGCAAGCCGCAGCACTACGACAAGTCATGCAATGAAAGCCACAGTGCTTTATAGAGGAACAGAGGTCAACACTCAAAACTTCATCAGGGACACATTAACAAAAACTTGAGAACTTGACAAAACATTAATACAGCTCTTCCCGTGTTAAATGGTCAGGAAACACAAAAATGCCACAACTGACACAGGATTGCACCTAAGAAAGCCCTGGTTTCCGTGTGTGGGAACAGGCAGGGGAGCGGCGCAGCTCACGCGTTGTTGCGGCGTGTGGAAGAGCTTGAAGCTGGTCTCATGGTTGTGACGCCACAGGGGTGTGGAAGTAGCTCGCAACAGCAAGTGGCGAAGGATGGAGTTGGTGGGCTCGGAGGTGTGTGCATGTGTGGGGGGTTCTGAGCGTTCCTATGTGGTTCTTCTTTCCAAATGTGGCTGCATTTTCTTTTTGTGTGTCCGTCTAATGTTTTCTGCAGAGGAAATCTCACAGCCACAAACACCAAATTTACTCGGTGCCTAATCTGCCAATTGCCCTGAAACAAATTCCTGTGTTCAAAATCAGCGTTTCCAGAAAACTGACTTCACTCATTCTTTCTGTGCACCTGGTGCTGCTGTTTCTGAGCAGTGCTTTTTGCGCCTGTCTGAACACCTCCTTGGCTCCTCACAGAAAATCTGGGAGGCAGAGCAGGTCCCCTCACTATGGAACACGAATGTTTAGGATTAGAGGCTTTCACAGGCCTGTCTCCAGTTTCCCAGCTGGAAAGTGGCCGAGTCCGGACTGGAATCCATGTTCAAGGTTACAGAGTCTCCATCAAATCTGATCTGATCATCTGTAGCCAATGTGAGAGCAAAACTTAGAGAACAGGGGTCCATGAAATAAAGAACAAACTGGTGTACTAAGCCTGAGCCTTTCAATGAATTTGTATGCATTTTTTGTTTAATCACTTGATTTTCTGCTATTGCTTGCAGATATGAAAGATTAAGGAAATACACAGAAGAAAAGCCATTTCTCCCCTGCCAAATTTGAAAAGACGCCATTATCCTGCTATAACAGTTGGCTCCTTATCCATCTCTGAGTCTCGGGGTGCAGGGCTGGAAACTGTGGGCCCCGGGACAGGGAAGAGGGAAGAAAGACTCGGATGAGCTCCCACAGTTAAGCCCAAGAGGGAGAGCTGGGTTCTGACATGTCATATTTAGGTGAAACATTAATATGAAAATAATCCACTAACCATTTGAAATATGAGTTTCTGAGTCTGGGAAAAGGATCAGAGAGCCCAAGATGAGATCTTAAAAGACCTGCATTTAATGGGGGCTGAAGGGGTTGGGAAGGAAAGTTAGCAAAGGAGAGGAGAGAGCCTGGGACAGCCATCACCTGATGGAACACAGCGGGTCAAACTTCTTTCTTCCCGCTGATGCTTCACCTGATGCTGTCAATGCCTCCATCACTGCCTCATCTAACAATGACTGCATACCTCCTGTGCACAAATCACGGTGCTCTGAGATGTACAAAGGCATGATAGATATGATCCCTCCTCTCAAGAGCTTCCGAAAGAGCTGTGTCTTCTCTTTCCAACTACAGGAAAAAGTATACATCAGGGCAATAGGACAAGAACTAGCTATGTGAGGCAGATACAAAAACCTTTCAGGGATTCCAGATGGAGAGAAGCTCTTCCATGGGACAGGCTCTGAGGACTTCCTGGAAGAAGCAGAAAATGATTTCAAAAGACAGAGAATGGAAAGACATACTTTCAGTGAGGGTGTAGGAAAGGGATGAGTTTAGAAGATGAGGAAAAGTAAAAGCAAGTATATAACCAGTAGGTTAGCAATTGATCTTTGAGCAGAGGAGATCTCAAATTGATCTTTGAGGGTTAGAGAACGAACAAGAGGCAAATATGCAATGCAAGGGGAGAAACAGGCGTCGTCTTTGAAGTTTCCACCCAAGATGATGAGAGAATGTGGGGCCATTAACAGCAGTGGGAATGGTTGAGACAAGACATTGCTCATGAGGAGGCTGTGACTTTTGTTGAGACATGCACATCTTTGGTGATGGAGGAACGTTTCTGAGGTAAAACCCTGCAAATCACTTGGAATGGAATTCCTGAGTTTGGGATGTAGGGAGTGGTACAGGTTGGATTGTGTCCGCCCCATATCCCAATATTCAAGTCCTAACCCTCAGGGTCCCAGGATGTGACCTTACTTGGGGTCATTGCAGATGTCATTGGTTAAGAGGAGGACATACCGGCTAAGGGTGGGCCCTAATCCACTGCTATTTCTGTTCTGAGAAATTTGGACACAGAGACAGACACACATAGAGGAACGATAATGTGAAGAGACACAGGGAGAAGATGACCAACAGCAAGGAATAGGTCTTTTCCTCATGGCCCTCAGAGGGAGCCAGCTCTGCAGACACCTTGACCTTGGAGTATAGAATTGGACCTGCAGAATTGTAAGACAATACATTTCTGTTGCTCAAGACACCTGGTCTGTGGTACTTTACAGCAGCCCTCGCAAACTCCTACTTGTGGGAAGAGGGGCAACACTAAATGTCAAGGAGCCCCTTCTCCCCACGTTTAAAGAGTGGGTGAAAGGAGAGCTAACAACAGAGAGTAGCCAGTTAGAAGAGGAAGGCTCCCAAGGCACCACCCAAGCACACTTAAGAGAAAGCTGAGAGAAGGAGAGATGTCGACAGTATCAAAGTTCAAATAGGCCAAGGAGATACGTCTTGAAAAAATGGCTTAGGCTGTGCAGAGGTGTGAAAGAAATTTGGACTTTATTCCATAAGCAATGTGGAACCTTTGAAGCTTTGTAAAGAAGGAGCTGACCCAATAAAAACAGTGATTTAGGAAGACTAATGTGCCAGGAGTGTGCAGGATGGACCAGAAAGACAGAGCTGGGGAAGCCTGGAAGGTGATGGATGCAGCTGAGATGTTCCTGGTTACAACCTGGATGGTCATGAGAATGGGGCTGCCCTGACAGAGAACAGTGAACCTGGATCCCTTGTGTAGGAATATCACGACACAGCAGTGGGATCAGACAAGAGCTGTGCCCTATGTGGGGAGTGTTTCTTCTACCTTATGTAACATGGGGCCATTTTCAATGTGCACATGGACAATGAATCATCTGGATGAATGGGAATATTGATTATAAAGAGCTAAAGGGGGACTCTATAGTGTGGGATGCCCTTTTCAAATGTAATGTGACTTTCTGGACAGTGTATTGTGTTTCCATGTTGACAGACATAAAGTAAGATATATATTTTCTGGGGGCAAAAAACCCCACTGAATCCTGAATTTCTAATGATGAAAGACCACAGGATCTGCTCAGTTCATAATAAAATCTATCAGGCATATCTGAAGGAGTTTTCACAGCACTCTCAGAAGTTTGTTGATTTCCCAATTTCAAAGTCTTCTCCAACGGTTGCAGTGCATTTTGTGTTGCTATAACAGAATACCTGCACCTAGTAATTTATACAGAAAGGAATTTGTTCCTCACAGTTCTGGAGGCTGGGACGTCTAAGAGCATGGTGCCGGCATCTGGCACCGCCTTCTTGCCATGTTGTTCCCAGAAGGCAGACGGGTGAGGAAGCACCAGAGCAAGAGACCAAGAGGAGCCACACTCATGTTTGTAACAAGCCACTCACACAATAACTAACCCACTCCCAAGAAAACAGCATAATCCACTCATGAGGGCAGGGGCCTCATGACCTAATGACATCTCATCAGGCTCCACCTCCCGACACTGTTGCACTGGGATTAAGTTTTCAGCACACACATTCAAACACAGCATTCCACCTGCCTGCCCATCTGCCCAACCATGGTCCACAAAGTTCATGTGCTTCTCATATGTAAAGCACATTGATTGCATCCCAACAGTCCCAAATGTGTCTGAACTCATTCCAAAATCAACTCCAAAGTCCAAAGCCCAGAGTCTCATCTGAATTAAATATGAGCGGGACTCAAGGCACAATTCATCCTGAGGCAAATTTCTCTCCAGCTGTGAGCCTGTGAAATTAGCAAGTTATGTGCTTCCAAAATACAGTGGTGGGGACATTCTCATTCAAAAGTGGAGAAATACGCACGAAGAAAAGGGTAACTGGTCCCAAGTAAGTCCAAAATACAACATGGAAAACAATAGTAAGTCTTAAAGCTCCAGGATAATCTCCTTTGACTCCATACCCTATATCCTGAGCACAGCAGGGGATGGGTTGGGCCCCCAAGGCCTTAGGCACTCCTGCCCCGTGGCTTTGCTGGGCTTAGTCCGCCCAGCAGCTCTTACGTGTTGGAGTCTCATGCCTGCAGTTCTCCCAGGCTGATAGCTCTACAGTTCTGGGGCTGTCAGGGCGGCCCCACTCCCACAGCTCCACTAGGCATTTTCTCAGTGGGGACTCTGTGGTAGCTCTGGCCCCACATTTCTGCTTACCTGCAATCAGTCTCTGCTTGAGCCCCCAGGCTATCTGCAATATCCTTTGAAATATAGGTGTAGGGAGCCATGGACCCACAGTTCTTGCATTTGGCATGCCTGCAGAATTAGCACCACATGGATACTGCCAAGGTTCACAGCCTGAGCCAAGGCGTGGGTGGCCGAGGAGCACTGCACTGGGACGTGGGAGTAGAGACCCAAGGGAGCTCCGGGCAGTGAGCCCTGGAGAGTGGCCTGGATCCGTTCCCTGAAACCATTCTGCCCTCCTAGAGCTCTAGGCCTGTGATGAGAGGGGCAGCCTCGAAGATCTTTGAAATGCCTTTGGGGTTGTTCTTCCATTGTTTTGACGACCCTGTACCAATCTCCTTAGCAAACAGTTGCTTGGCCAGACCCCTGGTTTGCTCTCCCAAGCATGCTTTCTCATTCTTTACATGGTCAATCTGCAAATATTCAAAACCTTACCATTGTGCTTTTCTTTAAATGGTAACTTTCATCTTTAAGTCATTTCTTCCCTCTTCCATCTCACTGTATGTGGTTAAAGGTAGCCACATTGCTCCTTCAATATTTTGCTTAGAAATTTCTCCAGCCAGATATCCTAGTTTATTGCTTTTACATTTCACCTTTCATAAAGCCCTCTGGCATGGACACAATCCAGCCAACTTCTTTGCCCTTCATAAGAAGGAGGTCCTTTACTCCAGTTTCTGATAAGATATTCTTCTTTTCCATTTGAGATCTCATTAGAACAGCTTTCACTGTCCTCAGATTTTCCCTATAGCTCTTCTCTTCTGAGCCCTTGCCAGACTCACCCTTCATACCCCATTTACAGCTCTTTTCTGGCTTGCTTTTCTAAATTCTTTTAGTATCTACCCATTACTCAGTTCCAAAGCTGCTTCCACACATCAGGTATTTGTTATAGTACTAGCCCCACTTCTTGGCATAAAATTTCCCTCTTAATCTGTGTTGTGTTGCTGGAACAGAATACCTGAGACTGGATAAAAGAAAATAAAGAAAAGAAATGTGTTTTTTTACAGTTCTTGAGGCTAAGAAGTCCAAGAGCATGGTGCCAGTATTTGGTAAGGGCCTTCTTGCTGCATTGCCCGTGGCAGAAGCGGGGAGAGCAGGAGAGAGTCAGAGAAAGAGAGAAGAGGGAGCTTGTGTTTATAAAAAGCCCATTCTCAAGGTAATTAACCCAATCCTGTTAAAACAACATTAATCCATTCATGAGGGTGGAGCTCTCATGGCCTGATTACCTCTTTTAGGGGATTACCTGCATTGGGATTAAGTGCCTAAGGCCTAAGGCATGATCTTTGGGGACACATTCAAACCATAGCGCACACCTCAGGCTTTTCCAGTCTTTGGCACATCATAGAATTTTTGCCTCATCTGGGCATTCCTGGTCTCCACCCTCACAGGGAAGAATCCCAGATTCTTTAAATCTGAGGTTTCTGTGAGCTTCCTGTGGACCAGGTGGGCAAGGAAGTGACTGAGCTGGACTCAGCCTCCCTGTGCTCCAACAAAGGAGTTGCCCCTGCATTTTGGACTCAGTAAGATCTTTCTTGATTGGAGGGGTCTGTGGCTTGAAAAAGAGTTTGAAAAGTGTCTGAGTTAGAACATGATGATATCTGTTTATATTATAAAAAGATTCTCATGGAGATAACAAACAAAAGCAGTTTAGAGAGAAGCCAGGTTGCTGGTGAAAAGCAGCGACCCTTAAGGCTCCTCCGAGCTCTAGGAGAAGGTTGGGGTGTGGCCACTGTGTATGTGCAGGTGGCACTGGGAGAGACAGGGCAGGGTGGCTCTAAGAAAGGCCCTCTCTCTTCTCTCTCAGCTTGGCACTCCTCATGGTTTATCCTCCTCCACCCCCACCTCCCTCCAGTCTTCTAAGCAAAAAAGATGAGCTTCCCCTGGACTCCATCATCTTATGCTGTTCTTTCTGCCATGCCTCTGACCTCTGATTGGCCCATTCACATTTCTGACCAACCACTGGCCTATTCACCTTTCTGATCTCCCCTTGGTTTATTTACATTTCTAACCACCCATTGGTCTATTCATGTTTCTGATCTCCCATTGGCTCATCCACATTTTTGACCACCCATTGGCCCATTCATGTGTCTGACCACCCATTGGTTTATTCGTATTTCTGACTTCCCATTAGCCTATTCATGTTTCTGACCCCCCATTGACCCACTCACAGTTCTGATCACCCATTGGCCCATTCATGTTTCTGACTTCCCATTGCTTATTCACATTTCTGACCTCTGATTGGCTCATCCCCTTCAGTACCCAGGACCTGCACCCTACACTGGTTGCCCAATGCCATGTACCAAGGTGGGCTCTGGGGTGTATACCACCTCAAATCCACCTTGCTCACACCTAGAAATTTTTATCTCCTCAGTTGACCAGTCTCTGCCAGGTGGAAAACAACGAATTTTTGAGTCAGAAAATATGTTGGAATGAGAAACTCAATCATTGTGAAGTTAAAGGAATGGCCTGAGCCAGGTGGCAGCTGTATACGTGTGGACAGTTCTGGTGAGGACTTCTGAAACAGAGGCAGCATTTCCAGGAAGCTCTGGGTAAATGCACCTGTCTTTCAGCCTGTCATGGGGAGATTGAACCAGATTGCTGTGGCAGGGGTGAGGAACCGGCCCTCGCCATCCCTGCTCAGGAAGTGGGGCTACCTAACCTTCTGCTGCCCTGCACATGCCCTCCCGTCTCAGTGTGAGGGTGGCAGCTGGGCAGGAAACAGGAGCCAAGGGTTTTACCCACATTCTCACTATTGCAGATTTTACTGGGGCTTAAATGACTGACAAATTTAGATATTTGCATTTTAACAAAAAAGTCCTTGTATGGATGGAATATGTTGAAGGGTTCATTCTAAGTATTCTTTAGTTACTAATCAGCTCCAGAAGAGCAAGGTATAAATTATTGGTACCACATCTGAAAGGCAGCCCACAGCTGGAGAAAGTGAAATTTCACCTCTGCATTCAATGTGTAGCAGATTTGGGGTGAAATAGGAAATGTAACCAGCATCAGCCACATTTCATTTTAGAGCTTCCTTAAGTCCACAGCTTTGTTTAACTGAACAGGTCACTGTGCTCTTTCATTTTTCACATTTCTAACAGCAAAACATCTTTTTTTTGAAGTGGTGTCTGAACTTATTAAGACAACATCCTATTGGCAAAGAGAATAAGATTTACTGACCATTAATCTATTTCTGTAGTCTTTTTCATGCTCTTTCCAGAGTGGTGTCACGCATGGCATTTGATTCTGAGGACAAAGCCAGAGCTCAGATCACGTTAGGAATGACTACGAGGGTGCTTACTGAATGGCTGCTTGGAAGATTCGAGAAGAGCGCCTTGCGCTCCCAGTACGGGAGACCTCACCTCTTCACGGAGGTCCCACATCTATAGGACTGTTGATCTTCTCACACAAACAAAAACAATTATCTCTGCAGATTAAGGGAATCTCCAGTGGCCCAAATAAGGGAATAAAGAATACGTTGGTGAAGGTTTCTTCAGTCCTTGGGTGTTTGTTCACAGCCATGAGGTCCTCCTGTGCCTGTGCCTTGCACACTTGGTTTTGTTTCTCATATGTGTATGTCCCCCCCCCCCCCCACTTGCTTATTATTTTCTTCAGGGCAGCAACTGGTTTCATGCTTTTTCATTTCCTTGATCTCTCCAAGTCACAGGTGCTCAGCAAACCTTTGCCACTTGGCTCATCCATCTGTATTGAAAGACAATGCTGTAAGCACACGGACACCACAGGTTGTCCTTCCACGCTGTGCCCACACAAACCTTCAAACACACAGCATCTGAAGCCACATCTGGACACTTCGTCTTTTAGGAGATTCTGCCCCACAGACTCATGACTGACAACAAATTTCTCCTCCACGGAATCCCATCTCCATCTTCCCAATTGCTGCGCTCCAGGCTGGGACACTGTACTTCAGTTCCCCAGGATTCTCCAATTTTACCACATTAAAAAATTGTTCAGCACAGTTATACTCCTCTGGGGTCCTTCTCTCTCCATCGCTCCTTTGCACGTGTTGGTGAAGTGACAAATGTGACTGCAAAGCTGATGTTACTTTCCAGGGTCTTTTGGGTGGAGATATTTTCCCTTTGCCATTTACTAGTATTCAGAGGCTTTTACAGGTCATGAAGACAAATAGTGCTTTGGGAGCTGGACTTGATGCATGTCGTGGGCACATCTCAGCTGCCAAGATGACTGTCTTGTGAACCTTCTGTTGGCACTTAATACCATCATCAGTCATCTAGGGACCCATTAACTTGAATGCAGCCAACTGTCAAATCCTGGAGTTTATTGAGATGGGGCAGCTAGCTTTGCTTTTATTACCTCTAGAATCTATGCTTGCTAATGATTTTAAATGCTTTTGTAGGTTCAGCCAATTCAGTGTGTTGGATAAAGATATATATTTAGTTTTCTTGCAGTTTGGACATGAAGGAAAGAAAATATTAATATCTGATAGCTGCTGTGTAAACCTGAATCGTCAAGTTTGTTTGCCTATGAGACAAGATCGGTGCTCATCAAGTTACACAATCTGATCTTCTCTTCTATTTAAAAGATTCACATTGGGAATGTCTAGAACAAGTGTCTAAGCTGTCATCATTCTCAAACCTCTGTATGGGAATAGCTGGAAAACCTGAGCCTTATTCTTTGAAACTTGCTTGGATGACAATTACTAGTTTTTAGAAAACTCTTCAACATAAGTCTCACTGACCATCAAGTGTCAACTGCTTTTCATGACCATTGACCTTGGTCCCAGCCCTCTGTTCCTGTCCCTGGGCCTCCTTTTGGGGCCAGAAAAATCACAGAGAGGCCAGCACAAGGAAGTTCCAGGGTATATGCCAGGGCATACGGTAGCTTCTCTCCAGGTGTGCCTAGCCAGCTGGTCTGAAAACAACTGTTAAGGAAACGGGGTCAGGAAGCTAGGGCTAGGGCTTGTTCCTTGGGTAGCTGTGACACTGTGTAGTCCACAGGTGGAAAGAAATGAGTGGATTCCTTCAAACCTTTCTCTTAATGCAATCCCTGGAGGCTTGCCTTCTTTTTAAGAGAAAAAGAGAATGTCTCTCTTCTGACGATCAGTATGCTTAACTTTCATGTAGAGCAGGAACTAGTTGGTCATTGATGTGCTACATCAACGTGCTACGCTAACAGCCATGGCTCACTTTTACTCAGGCCCTGTGTTAAGTTCATCATATGCATGTCCTTGATTCAGCTCCACAAGCCTGTAACACAAGTATAGCTGTATCTCCAATTTACAGATGAGAAAAATGGGATGTAGGAGGTTAAGTAACTTGCCTAAGGTCACAAGACCAGGACATGGCAGAACCGGAATTCCAGGTTATGTGGTGGAAGATAACACTGATTCTCTTGTTTTGTACTGGTGCTTATATACCTATATTGTTTTATCGTGAATTTGGTTATAAGTTATGTAGTCTTCACTCACATGCATATTACATAGACAGGTTTTTTATTTAAATAGATTTAGGGGGTACAAGTGTTTTTGTTACATGGATGAATTTTATAATGCTGAGTCAGGGCTTTCAGTGTACCCGTCACCAGAATAATGTACTTTGTACTCAATAGGTAGATTTTTATCCCTTATCCCCTCCCATCCTCTTCCCTTTTTGGTTTTCAATGTCTATTACACCACTTTATTATCTCATCTATTTCTTGTTTAGCTCCCATTTATAAGTGAGAACATGTGGTATCTGTTTTTCCATTCCTGAGATACTTCACTTAGGATAATGATCTCCAGTTCCATCCAAGTTGCTGCAAAAGACATTATTTCATTCCTTTTTATGGATGAGTAGTACTCCATGGTGTGTGTGTGTGTGTGTGTGTGTGTGTGCATAATTTTCCCACATTTTCTTTATCCACTCAATCAATTGATGGGCACTTAGGCTGATTCCATATCTTTGCAATTGTGAATTATGCCGCAATAAACATTTAGGTGTAGGTGTCTTTTGTCTTTTTTATAAAATGACTTCTTTTCCTTTGGGTAGATACACAGTAGTGGGATTGCTGGATCCAATGGTAGGTCTACTTTTAGTTCCTTGAGTAATCTCCATACTTTTTTTCAAAGAGGTTGTACTAGTATACATTCCTACCAACAACGTCTAAGTGTTCCCTTTTCACCACTTCTGTACCAACATCTATTGTTTTTTGACTTTTTAATAATGGCCATTCTGACAGGGGAAAAGGTGGTATCTCACTGTGGTTTTAATTTGCATTGCCCTGATGAGTAGTGAAGTTGAACATATTTTCACGTTTGTTGGTCATTTGTCTATTTTCTTTTGAAAAAAAATTCGTTCATGTCTTTCACCCGTTTTTTGATGAGGTTATTTGTTTTTGTCTTGCTGATTTGTCTGAGTTCTTTGTAGATTCTGGATATTAGCCCTTTGTCAGATGTACAGTCTGAAAATATTTTGTCCCATTCTGTAGGCTGTCTATTTACTCTGTTGATTACTTCCTTCCCTGTGCAGAAACTTTTTAGTTTAATGAAGTCTCATTTATTTAATTTTGTTGTTGCTAGATTTGCTTTTGGGATCTTAGCCATAAATTTTTTGCCTAGGCCAATGTCTAGAAGAGTTTTTTCTACATTTTCTTTTAGAATTTTTATGGTTTCAGGTCTTAAGTCTTTAATCCATCTTTAGTTAATTTTTGTGTATGAAGAGAGAGGGATTCAGTTTCATTCTTCTGTATATGGCTGTACAATTTTCCCAGCACCATTTATTGAATAGAGCATCCTTTCCTGAGTGTGTTTTGCCTGCTTTGTCGAAAATCAGTTGGTTGTAGCTATATGACTCTATGTCTGGGTTCTCTATTCTGTTCCATTGATCTGTGTGTCTACCTTTACATCAGTACCATTCTGTTGTGGGTACTACAGCTTTGAAGTATAATTTGAAGTCAGGTAATATGAGACCTCCATATTTGTTCTTTTTGATTAGGATTGCTTTGGCCCTTTAGGCTCTTTTTTGGTTCCATATGAAGTTTAGGATTATTTTTCTACATCTGTGAAAAATGACATTGGTATTTTGATGGGGATTGCTTTGGATCTATAAATCACTTTCGGCAATATGGATGTTTTAACAATGGTGATTTTTCCAATCTATGAACATGGATGTTTTTCCATTTATTTGTGTTATCAACAGTATCTTTTATCAGTGTTTTGTAGTTCTCCTTGTAGAGATCTTCCACCTTCTTGGTGAAGTATATTCCCAGGTATTTTATATTCTTTGCAGCTATTGTAAATGATATTGATTTGACTATCAGCTTGACTATTATTAGAGTATAGAAATGGTACTGCTTTGTGTACATTAATTTTGTAACATGAGACTTTACTAGATTTATTTATCAATTATAGGAGTCTTTTGGTGGAGTATTTAGGGCTTTCTAGATATAAGACCATATTGTTGGCAAACAGGGATACTTTGACCTCGTCTTTACTGATTTAGATGTCCTTTATTTCTTTCTCTTGCCTGACTGCTCTAGCTAGGAATTCCAGTACTATGTTGAACAGAATTGGTGACAGTGCACATCCTTGTCTTGTTCCAGTTCTCAGAAGGAATCTTTCAAATTTTTCCCATTCAATATGATGTTGGCTACAGATTTGTCATATATGGCTTTTATTATTTTGAGGTATGTTCCTTCTATGCCTAGTTTGTCGAGGGTTTTTTTTTTTATCATGAAGAGGTGTTGAAGTTTATCAAATGCTTTTTCTGCATCTACTGAAACAGTCATATGATTTTTGTTTTTAATTCTGTTTATATGGCAAGTCACATTTATTGACTTGCATATGTTGAACCATCGTTGGATCCCCGAGATGAAACCTACTACATCACAATGAATTATCTTTTTGATGTGTTATTGGATTTGGCTTACTAGTATTTTGGGGATTTTTGCTTCTATATTCATAAGGGATACTGGCCTATAGTTTTGTTGTTGTTGTTGCATCCTTTCCTGGCTTTGGTGTTAGGGTGATACTGGCTTTGTAGAATGAGTTAGATAGGCGTCCCTCCTTCTCAATGTTATGGAACAGTTTCAGTAGGATATGTACCAGTTCTTCTTTGTAGGTCTGGTAGAATTTGGTTGTGAATTTGTCTGGTCTGGGGCTTTTTTTCTGTTGAGTGATTTTTAAAAATTAATCCATTTCCTCTAGATTTTCTAGTTTGTGTGTGTAGAGTTTTTCATAGTAGTCACAGATGATATTTTGTATTTCTGTGGTATCAATGTCTCCTTTTTCATTTCTGATTGAGTTTATTTGAATCCTTTTTCTTCTATTTCTGGTTAATCTAGCTAGTGGTCTATTGATTTTGTTTATCTTTTCAAAGAACTAACTTTTAGTTTCATTGACACTGTATTTTTTTGTTGCTGTTGTTTACATTTTGTTTAATTCTGCTCTGTTGTTTCTTATGTCTTTTTTCTTCTGCTAGCTTTGGGTTTCATTTGTTCTTCTTTTTCCAGTTTCTTGAGTTGTGACATTCAGTTGTTAATTTGTGATATTTCTATCTTTTTGATATAGACTTTAAGGCTATGAACTTGCCTCTTAGCACTGCTTTTTTTTTTTTTGGAAGTTTGAGTTGCCTTTGTCATTCAATTCAAAAATTTTTATTTCCATGTGGATTTCATCATTGACCCAAGGGTTGTCCAGCAGCAGGTTGTTTAATTTCCATGTATTTGTGTAGCTTTAGGAGTTCCTTATGGATTTGATTTCTAGTTTTATTCCATTGTGGTCTGAGAAGATATATGGAATGATTTTGATTTTTCTGAATTTGCTGAGACTATTTTGTGGCCTGACATATGATCTACCTTGGAAGATATCCCATGTGCTGTTGAGAAGAATGTATATTCTGCAGTTTTGGGGTATAATATTCTGTAAATGTCTATTAGGTACATTTGTTCTAGAGTCCTATTTAAGTACAATGTTTTTTGTTGTTGTTGTTGATCTTCTGTCTTGAAGATCTGTCTAGTTCTGTCAGTGGAGTCTAGTTCTGTCAGTTGAAGTCCCCAGCTATTATAATGTCATTATTTATTTCTTTCCTTGGATCTAATAGAATTCATTTTGTGAATCTGAGAGCTCCTGCATTGGGTGCCTATATATTTAGAATTATTATATCTTCTTGATGAATTTATCCCTTTATCATAATGACCATCACTGTCTTTTTTTTTCTTACTGTTGTTGATTTGAAGTGTACTTTATCTCATATGATAATAGCTATTCCTGCTAACTTTTGGTTTCCATTAGCATGGAATATTTTTTCCATTCCTTTACCTTGAGTCTAAGAGAATCTTTGAGAGTTAAATGGGTTTATTGGAGATACCATATATTTGGGTTGTATTTTTTTAATCCATTCAGCCAATCTATATCTTTTAAGTGCAGCATTAAGACTGTTTACATTAAATGTTACTATTGATAAGTGAGATACTGTTCTGTTCATCATATTAATTGTTACCTAGTTGTTTTGTTTTCTCCCTTGTGTTACTGTTTTATAAGAACTGAGCTTTTACTTTCAGACATTTTTACCCTGGTGGCTATTTATTGTTCTGTTCCATATATTGATCACTTCTAAGCATTTCTTGTAGGACAGGTCTAATGAAAACAAACTCCCTTAGTGTTTGCTTGTCTGGGGAAAAACTTTATATTTTCTTAATTTAAGAAACTTAGTTTTGCAGGTTATAAAATTCTTAGCTGGCAGTTGTTCTGTTTAAGAAGATTAAAAATGGGGGCCCAATCCTTTCTGGTTTGTAAGGTTTCTGCTGAGAAGATGGCTGTTAGTCTGATAGGTTTTTCTTTGTAAGTTACTTGATGCTTTGATCTTGCATCTTGCAGGACTTTCTCCTTCATTTTGACTATGGGCCTTAGTGAACTCCTATTTGCCATGAATCTTCCAGGTGTTCAGTGACCTTCTTGTATCTGGATGTCTAAATTTCCAGCAATACCAGGGATGTTTTCCTTAATTATTTCTTCACATATTTTTTCCATGCTTTTTTTTTTCTTATCCCTCAGGGATACCTATGATTCTTATATTCATTTGCCTTACATAGTCCCATATTTCTCAGAGAAATTGTTCATTTTTTTTAATTCTTTTTCCTTAGTTTTTGACTGAACTGGGTTAATTTAAAAGCCTTATCTTCAAGCTCTGAAGTTCTTTTTTTCTGCTTGGTTGTCTGTTGTCTGTTGTCTAGTCTGTTGTTAAAAGTTTTCACTGTATTTTAAAATTACCTAAATGTCTCTTTCATTTCTAGAAGTTCTGTTATATTTTTTCTTATATTATCTATTTCTTTAGGGAATATTTCATTCATGTGCTCAATTTTTTTTCTTTTTTTGGTTTTTCTGTGTTGGTTTTCAACTTTCTCATCAATTCCTTGATCTTTCTTGATATCCATATACTGAATTCCATAGCTGACATTTCAACAATTTCCTTTTGGTTGGAGACTATTGTTAGAGAGCTAGTGTGATCTTTTGGGGATGTCAAAACAGTTTGTGTTTTCATGTTGCCAGAGTTCTTATGCTGGTTTCTTCTCATCTGGAGTCTCTTCTCTAGCTCAAGATGGATAGTTTTCTGATGCACCTGTTTTCCTCTGCTGGGAACTCTTGCTCAGTGAAGAGGTCCATGAATGGCACACTTGAGTCCTACTCTGGAAGACTGACCAGGCAGGAGAGGGGCACGTACACTGACAGCCTTTAACACTGCTGCTTTCCTGCATCTCCCTGTTCCCCTGTGGTTGTCATGGTTGGTCAGAGCTGTGGGACTACAGTGGGCAGTTGGTGCATGCAACATGAGTGTTCACCCTGCCCAGGCCTGGCGGCAGTGGTGGCAATGGTGGCAGCAGCATGGGCACTCTGCCTATTCAGGTCCATCAATGGCAGCACTACCCAGATTGTCACCCCATGTCCTTTATCTTCACTCTGAGTGCTTCCTGTTGCCTCTCCATTGACTCCCAATGCTCTCTCATAGACAATTAATCTGAAGGTGAATATCCACTCATCACTCTTGACCCTCTCTGTTTGAGCGGCATGTGCGGGCTGCCTCTAGTCTACCATCTGGGCCCTCAAAAACTTCATAGGTGTTGTAATTAATGAATAAATTATTTGAACTCCCAAATTACCCCATTTGACCTGCTATTGAATTCATTTCTTTCCTATGTAAATAGAGATGCAAAAAGATCATAAATATAGTTTCATCACAGAGTCGTAGTGTGAATAAACATAGGACTGTGAGAGCATATGACTTTGCACAGCATACTTTAGTATCTACAGACCACTGAGAGCGAATTCCATCATGCTTTTCAATTCACAATGGAGAAAACAATTTCCCTTTTTACTGAAGCCTGTAGATTCATATAAAATGATTAAAAGTCAACAAGCTAAGAGTAAATTGAGACCTCCATGGTTTGGGTATTATTTCCTGCCAGTTATTTTCAGGTGGGATCACCCAGAAGTAAGCTTGGGTTTTAGAAGATAATTATAAAAGTCCTCCATGGGCTAAACTTAATTACTCCATTCTGAAGGACATTTGGCTCTGCTAGATCTTAAAGAGAAATGGTCAGGAGGTGAGTCTTTCACTGAGAATGCTTAGCCTCCAGATTCTAACCTTGGTGCAAAATTTGAGAAAATGCATGGCTGTCACTAATACCTAGATAATCCTAGAAGCATCAGTACTATCTCTTATTATTTGAGCTTCCTTGGATGGTGCCCTCAAGTAGCTCCACAGAGACCATGACAGTGAGACATGACCTGAGGCAAAGATGTCATCCCAAACTGGTGCTCACCAAAGAACAGACCAGCAGAAGATTCTAGAAACAGTGCATATTTTTAATAGGAAGCACATCAGGCTCAGATGAATGAACACATAGTATTTCCTGGGGCTTTTGGACTAAACACAGACTTCAATAATTACTCTAATTATTTCTGTTGTGATTTTACCTTTGAATCTACATCAAACATACAGCAATTATTACACTTTCATTTAATCCACTAGTTCTCGGAAAACTGATCATCACTATTTCCTTCTGATACACTTTTGCCTGTAAAACAAGGCCAGAGATAAAAGTTGTTTTATTTAGTGGTAAACACGTATTTACCCCCTAATAATGCAATTTCTTTTTACACATAATTTTTGTGCTCTGATATTCTGAAAGCGATAGTAACGCTGTCTGCCTTGACATTTATAATATAACTCCTGGATCCCACAGGTAACAGTGATGGGAAATGCCCCATTATTCATATTCCTTTGCCCCACCCATGAGGTCATGACAGCTGCCTTGTGGTTTAGCAGACTTTCAGAGGTTTCTTCTAGAAAATAGCTTAAGGTTATTATTCTTCACCACGGCTAAAAAATGATGGATGTATGTGTATATGAATGTGAGCCAAAACATATCAGAAACCCTGCACCTCCTTCTGTTCCCAAAATATTGCTTCCATTCATCCTGCCACTATATCTAAAATGACCTCTCCAGCTTACAGTCTATATGACTGTGCACAAGTTACTCCCTAAACCAAGTTCCTTCATCAGTACCCAAGAGTAATGATAATAATGCCTCCTTCAAAGAGTCATGGTGAGAATTAAGGGAAGGAATGTGGTTTTTCCCAAACTTGCTAAATTGTTACAAATAACAAAGGTGATTTTCAAAAATATATATTTTCTAGTCCTTCCCCTAGGGATGTTAATTTAGAGAGTCTTAGACAGTGTAGGAAGGCTAAGAATCTGTATATTTAACACACAATGCATGGCCAGGCGTGGTGGCTCACACCTGTAAACCTAGCACTCTGGGAGGTGGAGGCAGGAGGATCGCTCAAGGTCAGGAGTTCAAAACCAGCCTGAGCAAGAGCAAGACCCCGTCTCTACTAAAAATAGAAAGAAATTAATTGGCCAACTAAAAATATATAGAAAAAATTAGCTGGGTATGGTGGCGCATGCCTGTAGTCCCAGCTACTCGGGA
>CAUYRT010034512.1:0-19064 GCA_963574885.1 Lepilemur ruficaudatus | reverse complement strand
ACTTTTGTAATAACACTGAGGAATTACACTCCAGTGCACCATCAGAACATTCCTGCATGGCCGTACAAGTGTTGCCCCTACTGTAGATAGTCTTTCTTTTCTCATCTCCCACCCCACCCTTAAGAAAGTCTGCAGAGCCAGCTTTCAGGTATCAGAGAAAGGTGCAGATTCAAGAATGAAATTGGATTGGGATTTTTTGATAGAGGCCAATATGTTTACAATGTATTACTCTATTTTAAGAAACGACAGTGAGGTAACACCACTTATATTATCCTGGATTAAGCTTAAGCCCATTATTCAAAGTGAGGTGACACAAGACCTGAAGAATGGGCCCCACTTGTACTCGCCATCAAATTGGTATTGACTGACTGACACTATGGTGCTTACATGGTGGTAATGTTCACTGGGGATTTTGGGGGTTGGGGGTGGACCCACATCCGGGGGATGTGGTGAGCACTGTGAAGGGGAGGGGCATGCTTGAAGTGTATTTGGGGGTGGGTATTAGGAGTCTCAATGGGGGGGTGGGAAATCCTCTAAAACTGATTTATGTGAATAGCTATACAACTTGGCAAATTCACTAATAACCATTTAATTGTACACTTAAGAAAAAAAATAAGAGTGAGTTCTAAAAGGTATCATCATGGATAGAACCAGTGGCTTCCTCATTACTTTTGCTTGAGGCCCCTTAGTCATTAATTGTTCTCTGTAGCAGATTTTTATTCAGCAATTTGGAATATAAAAACAAGAATAGCTTGAATACAATTGCATTACTTTATCAATGACACAAAGTCATGCAATTCAGAGAGAAACACAGCAACACTGTATTACACATGTGCGTGTGTGCATATAGCATATGCACATTTATGCTATAGAGACCAGTACGTGGTGTGTGAGGTTCAAAGCCAGGCTGAAGTGTGCTCAAATCCTGATTACGAGGTTATTAACATCTCTCAGTATCAGATTCATCATTTTTAAAACAGGACAACAATTCCTATCTCATAGTGTTGTAAATATCAAATGAAATAATATATCTAAAACAAAGTCATGGTTAAGAATAAGCCACTCTTTAAATGAAAACTACACTAAAATAATTATTAATATTATTTCAGTGGAGTCACATTGTTTGCACAGTTAACATGAAATTGAAGAGCAGGCTTGGCCAAACGAAAAAGAGGAAAAAGAATGAGGAAAAACATGTAAATAGTGATGGGGTTTATGATCTCCATAATATTCTTATCTGACTTAGTCTATTTGTGCTACGTTAGTAGTGCCTGAGTCTGGTTAGTTTATAAACAATAAAAGTTTGTTTTCTCACAATTCTAGAGGCTGGGCAATCCAAGTTCAAGGCACCAGTAGGTTCAGTTTCTGGTGAAGGCTTATTCCTCATAGATAGGCTCTGTCTACAAGTTCTCACATGACGGAAGGGATGGAAGAGCAAAAAGGGCCTAAGCTAGTTCCCTCTAGCCCATTATAAGACACTAATCCATTCATGATGGCTCTGCCATACCTTAATCACTTCCCAGAAGGCTTCACCTCTTAATACTACCACAATGGGGACATGAATTTTGGAGGAGACACAACCTTCAAACCATAGTAATTCTTTATTATACTTGACACACTTCTATAGTCATTATGTAGACATATTACCCTGTATTGTCGTATACACTAAACCTCAAATACTGTACTTCATAGGTGATATTGCAGTTTTTCAAGAACAATTCTAATTTTAGAAACTAGCCTTGAGAAGCTTCTCCCTGGTGTTCTTATCATCATAATATCAGCCCTTTGTCATTGTTTGCCAGGTCTCTTTTCTGTTCCAATTTAGAAGAGCAGGTGTGTCAAGAAATGGGAAAGTATCCTGGCCTTGATTTACACTTTCCTTATTCTTGCCTTTCATTGGAGTCTTAAGCTCCACAAAACTTGGCAGAAACCCTTGGGTTAACATAACCCCCAGCGCTGTTTGGGAATGCAGCACTCTCCCACCCTGTTTCAAGGTCCACTTCTCTCTTAGTAGGAGTGTCCTGATCACTCCTGCCAGAGGCCATACTGTCCTCCCAGAAACAGATGTGTCCACGTGCTTAATCTGGCTGATTTGTGGAATCCTTCATGTACTTTGACAGATTTCCATTCACATCTGAAATAGCTTCAGCTCTAGCTTTGCAGACTCAGGATTTGAAGCCATAACTTGAGTTAATAAACATTTCTTTTCATCAAAACAGCTTGTTTATCCCCAGTGCAACAGCATCCCTGGCCTAATCTGTAGAGTAAACATCATTCTTGAATTCTCACCTATTTTATCAGTGCACAGCACTTCTGACTTATAAATAAAAAGCACATTTCTAATGGATTTTTCTCTGAGTCAACTTGTTGATGCATTCATTTCCACTTTGAGGTCTCCACATCGATTTCTAAAGTATCCAGTAAAACATTTTTCACCTAGTGAGCTCCATAATGTTCTGTGACAATTAATTAACATTGAAGAGGTACACACCAACAAGATTGGGTTCATTTTATTAGTGACTAATGTACTTGATTACTCTATAAAGAGTAGGCCTTCTGAGACTCTGGTATTTTTTAAACTTCTTTAAAACATCATAAGCACAGTCAATATCTCCAAAACATCAACCACTTTGATTCCAGGAATACGCTACTGAAGCGTTCAAGAGATGAGTGGCCAATGGTTAAAAATCTTTAGCAAAAGATCTTCCATAATGGGTTTTATTTAGTCAATTCCTGGATACAGGGGGAAAAAAATCCTCTATTTGCCAAAAGTGTTTAATAAAATCAATGGATTTACAAAGTAATAGTAAAAGCCATAAGAACAAAGCAGATCTTCTTGGAGTATTGCAGAATAAATAAGCTGTAAGCTGTAGAGTAGAAGAAATAACATATTCAGCCACACAATTCACTTTTTTTCTTCCAGAAATGTATATTATCTGAAAACTAAACTTAGATTGAAGAAAGGCATTTTAGGAAAAATGATGACAGAGGAAAAGAGGAAAACACAGAGAAAAAAAACAAGGAAGCATTTCTGGTTTTCTTCTAAATTAAAAAGGGGTGGAGAGGAAAATTGAGAGGGTGAAATCTCGAAAACGTAATGAGCGACCAAGGTCACTGGTGCAGACTCAAGGTCAGGACACAAGTGCGGTCAGTCTTACTGCAGTGCAGCTTCATTTCAGTAATCTCCCAAAGCTGGGCATTTTCTCATCCTTTGTTTTTATTTCACTTGCTATTCCATCAACTTCCTTTATTTCACTGGCTTTTCCAACATCTTTGACAAGTGTCATGATTTTTTTCCCCTAAAACTATGAATATCATTTTTAAAGTCAATTACATTGTTGTAAATGGTATACGTGATTTCTGTGAAATCATTTCTTTGGTAAATGAGTTTGTCAGTATTACTTCTTTCTAGAAAAAGAAAGCTTATTTGTTTATTGGGTACTATTTAATCTCCTTTTAAATCTGTGTAAATATCTTTGTTTAGATACCTAGTGCCCTGACATCTCTCCAGACATTAACTTTGCTTTATCCTTTGTGAAATGCATGGTATTATTAAAGTTCTAGGCACAACATGATGCCAAATCACACTTCCAGCAGAATCCTAACATCTTGATTCAGAATCTTTCATTTCAGGGAGCCCTATCTTATGTTTTCACAAAGGCACATTGCCCCTGCAAGTTCTTCCTTGAAAATTCACAAGATTATCACCAAAGTGAAAAATTACTGATTACTCTGTTAATCAGACATGAATCTAGTTTAATTGTTGTTTAAAATTTATGTGAAGGTTGTGTTTTAAAATCTTCTGTGGTAAGACAGTTAATTCCTTATGCCCTCAAAATTTCTGTGTTTCTCTCATACTAAGCAATGGCAGTATGCGGTAAGCTGCAAAATTCTTGGTGGATGCACCACAGCTGCAAAGAGAAATGCTATTGTAGTTAAGTTACAAAGAAACCTGCTGTACTCGCTAACTGGTATTTCCTATTGAGTAGGGAATAGTTTTCTTCTTCTTCAAGAGTCACTAGAAAAGTGACCCAGTTCTAATTGAAAACTTTCAGTCTGGTGGGCTTGCCCACCAATGTGATAATGCCATTGTATTCGTTCCTTCTTTCTCTTTCTGCTTCAACCTCATGGGGAAGAGTTAACAGAAGTCAGAAAGAGGGGCAGCTGTTTTTTGAAAACAGTGCAGTACTTTGATCCTTGAAATACCTCAAATTTTGTAACACTGCAGTCCCCAACTCCTGGGATGACCAGTACCATCTGTGCATGGCCTGTTAGGAACTGGGGCCACACAGCCAGTGAGCAGCAGGGCAGGCAAGTGAGCTAAGCTTCATCTGTATTTACAGCCGCTCCCCATAGCTCACCATCCCCCAATCCCCAGTCCATGAAAAAACTGTCTTCCATGAAACTGGTCCCTGGTACTAAAAAGGCTGGGGACCACCGGTATAATAGGCTGAAATCAGTCATTCTACTTCTCCAAGTAATTGACAATAGCAAGGCACCATAGCTTAACATAATATCACAATTGTGATGGAGATTTTCTTTTGACTGGCCAGATTATTTTCACACACCTGACAGTCTGTAAAATTTAATTTTTGATATTTCCAGGGATGCATAGCCTAAAAAAATGTAAAAATAAATCAAACAGGCATATAAAAGAAATCAACTAGTTACCCTGAGAGAAATACATTATACCTTTATTACTTTTTCCATTCTCTTTGCTTTATTTTCTACTTAATTAGTAAAAGACATTTAATACACTGTACCTTACCATTGGATAGCCCTCAGTTATGACTAATCCTGGGAACCTGATTTCCTGATTTTGCAGGCTAACTCTACGTATTTTCACAACTAATTGATGCTTGGATTTAATTAATTTGCTGTTGGAAAAGCAATAGGAAGAATTAGAGATGGCTAAGAGAGGACCATGGACATTATATACTTGGTATTAGATAAAAGTTTTCTTCAGGACAGAAGAAATTTCTTAAATCTGTGTCAGAGAATAGGAAAATTTCCCTTTTCGGCTAGTTTCCATATAACACCTTCTCACTTAGTTAATAGCTGTCTCAGATACTTAAGGATGAAACCACATCAAGCATCTCTTTGGAATGTGAAGACAAGAAATACAGTTCTCTTAAGGAACAAACAAGTAAACATTGGAAAATAAAAAGCAATAATGTAAGCATTACTTAAATGATTTTATTTGATCTTCCCTGGTTATCCTCTTTTTGATGAGTATGATTCATATTTCAGAAGTCAATATGCTATCTCAAGTTATTCTCTCAAAGATCAAGAATGCATAGTAGCATTGAAGATTCTTTGAATTTTTATTATTTTATGACTTTCTGCTCTAGAACTTTCATTATTTGATTAGTATCTAAGGTAACACTACTCAGAAAAAGGTCACAAATTATAGCTAGAACAGCAAGAAACTATGTTCTGCTTCTCATCAAAGACTGTTTCCCAAAATAGTGTTAAGTAATTCCAGTAAAGTATGCCAAGCAAAAAATTTTTACCCTAGCTAATATATTTTCACGATACTAAAAAAAGTTAAACAGGTTTTTATCCCATTATCAATTTTGACATGTCCTAAAAATGATTTAGAATGAGTTTCTCAAATGTTTTTGACCAAGGAAAATTTTGCTTAAGCAGCTTCAATTAACAGTTATTATTTCATTTTATTAAAGTTTCAAAAAAGCTAGTATATGAATACAGGAATTCTAAAGGCACAAAATACCAAAGTCAAAGAGAGAATATGAATATTGCACCATAGTCCTTCCCAGTGCATAACAAGGTCTCCAAATACCTAGGACTAAGTGATTCCTGCAACTGTATGTTCTGCTTCCAGCCCCAAATGCTGAACTAATCAATTCTATGTGATTTTTCTCTAGATAGCCATCTACACCAGTGAAAGAAAGTGGTGTAGTTTTAAGAACTGGATTTACAAACTTTTCATGTCACACTTGTATGCCACAGTTCAGTAATTCACAAAGTCATTTAACACTCCCATGACACAAATTAAATTCAGATGTCACTGGAGAGAGTTTACTGTCTTAGAATCTCTTGTTTTACCTACCAACACTTTATCAGTGCAATTCTCTTGGTGTTTGTTTGTTTGTTTTGCTTTGTTCTGTTTTGGTGGTGGGGGGGATTGTTGTTTTGGTTTTTGGTTTTGGGGCGTTTTTGCCAACAATTTTCTACACCATTAACGGTAAAGTTGTACTGTGATAAATTCAGAAAGCCTTTTAGAAACCTGTAAGACACTTTGCCTTTACTTCAGTTTCATTGTAAAATACTGTTAATAGTACCTGTCTCATGGGCTTTTTGAGGATTATGAAAAGTGCACCTTGTACAATGCCTGGGATAGAGTATACTCCAAAAATTGTATTCCCCCAAAATTCTATTGCCCACCCATTTTCCCTTTACACACATATTCCCTTTTCCCAGCTTCCCCCTTGCGACTGATATAGTAGTACATTTTCATTGATAACTTCAAGTGACTTTGTTGCTCAAAAATTTCTTAAAGCAACTTATGAACTGGAAATAAATATTTTTTTTTTAAAAAAAGTATACTTATCCTGATTATGTGTTGATGAAATATGCTTGCAATGTAGGCATATTTCTGGGAAAACAAAAAACTTAATGAGTAATATTTGGGGTATGTATATTAAACATAGAATAATTTAGTCACTTTTAAATAACATTAGACAAATGGAATTCTTAATGATGGTTCCAGTGTCAAGCCCTATAAACTAGGCTCTTCAATTATAACCACGTTTTAAAATTTTTTCCTGGCAGCAGTGTAGTCTGGATTGTAAGAGCCTAGTATTTTAATCCTCTCTCTGTGTTTTTAAGCAAATAGTTTCCCCAAGCTATAGTTTTTGTCTATTTAAAATGACATAATATAGTAGTATAATAATGCTACAGTAAAAATCAAATTAAATAATCGGTAAACTTAGGAATCTAAAATTTCAGGCAAGAGAATCTGATTTTCACAACTGATGAAGAGGCCTAAATGTTGCCAAATCCAGTCAGTCTCAGAGTACAAGCATAGTCATTGGTTAAACACCCCGATAATCATAGAAGACTCAGAAATCTCAGAGTGGAAAGAATGGTTTATAGGCTGATTAGACTCTCCAGAAAGGATCCACTAAAGATAGGATAATGAAAGACTTTGTCTATCATCCTAAGTAGTTTGGACCTTATTCTGTAGCAATGAAGAATAAACATTTGAAAGCATGTAAGTAAAACAGACATAACTATTTTTTTGGAAGAAAATTCCAAACTCAATGTAAAGGGTCAAAGTCATGACCCTTTGGGGAACAAAATGGTAGGAAAGAAAAACCAACTAGGAAGCTACACATCAAGTAAAATATGATGATACCTGACCTACAGTGGCCAATGTAATAAAGAGCCAAATCAAGAAGCTTACATGTTGGGACTCAACAACCACCTGCCACCTCTTAATAAAGCACAATGTAAGCATTACTTCATGCAAGTCAGAGCAAAGACTGGCTTGTATCTATAAATATTAACAAAAATGTGTCATTAGGCAAGTGGAACTCTAACCACAGACTGCTTCTCAGAAGGTGTCAATATTTTAAAGTTTGATAATGACGTTCTTACCTACTTGCAAAATTTACTCAATATTACAATTGACATGTTGAATTTCAGGAGGCAGTCATAATCTTGTAAAGAATTACTGGTAATACTCATGAGATTTCCAACAATGTTGTAATATCTTGATAGATCATCTTCCATTCTTGAAATGTGCAGAGATTTTTCTCCTGAGGCTTCCAGACATTAAAGTCCTCCCCCTCCTCCTCTCATATTGATCCCCCCCAAAATCGGGAATCTGGAAAGTTCCTAAACACAAGTACAGGTGAATGATAGCAGTGCTAGCCTATAGGCTAAGTGGTTGATGTTGCTTCACTAGTTCAAAATGAACGGCTGTCTTAATTCTGAATTGAATCGCAATCCATCATAAGTTCTTTTGGTGGGTTTCAAATATATTTATAATTTAGTTGCACATAAGCCATAAAGCAGCTTAAGTCAATAGAGGACTAAAAACCTATCATAACAGGCATCCCATACGGGCTAACAACATGTTTAGGGAACATGAGAGACAAAAGCCACAACGCCATGATTCTATAGTTGAACTACGTTACAACACAAAAGCACAACCACCTCACAAATACAAGCTCCTCCTCTCCTCAGGGCCTTGGCACATGGGGTTCTTCTTGGAAAACTCTTCCTGATCATCACGAGTTTCTGATTAGAGTGATTAATAAGGGTGTGTGCCACAAGTCAGAAAAAGGGTAAGACCCTCAGGAACTAGAGCTAGAGCTTCTGAAGAATTCTATTTCATGGGAAACACTATTATTTCTTAAGCCATCACTAAAAGCATCACTAAAGGACAATTTTAATATCTGCCTACCCACAATTTGGAAAGCAAATAGCTATGTAGTATTTCTAATTTTAGCTTCTTTAACTCTCAGGACATTTTTGAGCTATTTTATATTTTCTTTCGAGTATCCCTGCGAGGAAATCACTAATCTTATAAATCCAAAATCATAAAGTAATGACACAATCTTCAGAACACTGTATTCTACTGCCATTTTCAACTCTTCTAGTACCTCGAGTCTTAGAAATTAGTACATTTGGCACTGAGATTCAGAATGATACATTTAAAAAAGTGACTACTTAAAACATTTTTATCTATTATATATTTACATTTGATATCCTTTGTAAATCTCACAGTAAACACTGATATTAATATATTCTTCTTTGGAATGTGAGAAACTTTTCTGGGTAGAACTGTGTCTTGAAAAAGCACAGCCTGGGCTTTTTCTTCTTTTTTATTTTTTCTCCTTACCTTGGAAATACCATTTATTTGGACTTGTATAAAAGACTCTGTATTTTTAATGCCTTTAGAATGGGATTTTGTATTCAAGTTTTTTTATTTGGTTTTGATCCATTTATTCTCAACTGTCAGCCTAAATTGTTTTGAATAAAATCCACTATAATTAATTTACTTCTCCCAGAAGAAAAGGATTAGTGTTATATATTATTTGGAAAATAAATGCCCTTTATCTCCCTGAAAAGCCAACAACTGATGAAAGATTCATTGTACTAGAGTAAGAAATTACTTTAGGACCAACTTGACTCAAACAAGAGTGAAAAATACAAGGATCAAAGAAAATTATAAACATCATAAGTGTAAGGAGGAAAATGTAAAATTAATCCAAATGGCCTTGAACTTTTTCTTTAAAAAAAAAAAAAAAAACCTTTACAAAAACCTTTTTGAAACCAGTAAGAGATTTGAGACCAGCTAACCCATGGCTCACTTACATCTGCTTTGGTTTTTTTATGTACAATTTTTACTGTCAATCTGTGTCATCTCATGTTCTTCTAGCTCCTTTATGTACAGCTTTTACATTTTTCAGATCCAATTTATCTGGAGTTGGGGTAAAAAAAAAATTAGGGAAGGAATAAAATTGCCAGTTCTAAAAAATAGTGGTGCAACTTTGCATTGTCAAAAAACTTCATGGTTCTTTGTATGTTTCATATGATGCCATATGGCTGGTTAGCCTGGTTGATTTGGCCAGTGGGTCTCAAAGCATGTTCCTCAGACTGGCTTTGCCTGGGATCCTGTTGGAAATATAGTTTCCCTGGCCCCACCCCATACCTACTGAATCAGTCACTGGAGGGGAGCCTAGTGATTTGATTTAGAAAATTCTCCATGTAAAAGGGATGCAAGCTAATGTTTGAGAACATGCATGCAACATGATAAGGTGTTGCAACATGCAACTGGATAGGCAGTTGGGCCAATAAACCTGAGTTAACAGGCTCAATCCCTGGGTGGACCAGTTACTGTAGCTTTGTCTCAACATCACTGACTAATACACTCTTGTTAGAGACTGAATTGTGTCTGTCCAAAATTCGTATGTTGAAGTTCTAATCCCCAGTTCCTCAGAATGTGACTGTTTTGGGTGGTAGGGTCTTTACAGGGATAATTTAATAGGGTCACTAGAGTGAGTCCTGATCCAGTATGACTGGTGTCCTGATGAGAAGATAAGACTGAAAAATAGACACACACAGAGGAAAGACCACAGAAAGACAAAAGAAGAAGATGGCCATCTACTAGACAAGGAGACAGGCCCCAGAAGAAATCACCCTGCCCAAACCTTGATCTCAGACTTCTAGCCTCCAGAATTATAAGGAAATAAATTTCTGTTGTTCTAAACCATCCAGCCTGTGGTACTTTGTTACGGCAGTCCTAGCAAACTAATACAACTCCTAATTAACCCACTTAACCATCTGGAAACTTTATACTGTTGGTCACGGCAGACATCTGGCAAAAAAGGAAAATGGTATTATATAAAATTATGTTCTTTACTAGAAAAACTGGTGATTGTTCTTAGTGTCATTGTTGAATACCAAGTATATTATTATTTTTATTATTTGGTGGCCTAGACTAGCATTTCCCAGTTTGAAGTAACAATAGAGGCCAGGCAAGCTAAGTTCAATATGTCAAAAAGACTAATGGAAACCTACCCAAGATAAGATTTCAACAGTGTAACTGAAAAAATGCTGAGGAGTATATTGGCTATAAATTTTGGGAGAAAAAGTTAAATAGCTACCTCATATGCAGGAAATAAATTCCAGGAAAACTAGAAAATTAAGAATAAAAAACAAAACTCTAAGTATAGAAAATAACAAGGGGGATGTATTTATAATCTTTGAGGAGGGAAAATCTTTCTAAACAAGAAACAAATCATGGAATCCATAAAAGATTAGTCTTCCTGAGCAAAATATAAAACTCTGATATAGTGAAAGACATCCTCTATACAAAATAAAATGGCAGTCTAGAAGAAAAATATTTGCAACATATAAAAAGTAAAGAGTTAATATTCTTAATATACACAGTCCTCCTGCAAGTCAGTAAGAAAAAAATAAACATACTAAAAATGGACAAAAGTCAGGAATAAGATAGAAGTACAAGTGACTAACAAACGTTTGAAAAGATGCTCAACTTCATTAGCAATGAGAAATACAAGTAACATAAAGTATAGCTAAAATATGATTTATTTTTGCCAATCAGATTGGTGAAAATAAAAAGACTGCTAAAATACACAGCAGGTGATGTCAAGAATCAGGCATTTTCTCATAGAAGAGAATCTGAGTACACATTGAACATTTTAGCAGTACAAATCAACATTGAAAATAAGCGTGCCTTAATCTAGTGATTCCACAAACCACAAAGATAGAAATATAAGAACATACATATTGAACAGAATTGTCTGAAAGAGAGAAATAACTGGAAACAAAACAAAACAACTACATCAATAAGAAAATTGTTTAAATTATGGTACACTTAGGTAATACTATTTAGCTGTTAAAAATATTATTATTATATACTGACGAGGATTGACTATAATAAAAAGTTGCAAAACAACATTATGTCTAGTACAAATTCAATTTTTAAGACTAAAATTATATAAGTATATACTGGTATATAGGATTGCCTCATTTAACATGGGAAATTAGCACTAAAACAACAAAATGCACCTTGTTAATTTAGGATTTTACAAATCAGATATTAAAACTAATTCAAACAAAATTAAATATTAAACTCTAAAACCGAATTCATATTCTTTTTAAAGTGAAGATTTAAAGTGCATTTAAAATCAACATATAGTTCCCTTAGATTTTAATAATTCTGCTTCTGCTTTACTGTAAAATAAATATAAAATGAAATTTTCATTATTCTTTCATAAACTATCTAGATTGTTAACTGAAAATATACTTTATCAAATATGAGATTGATAGCATAAAAGCCTTCAAACTACTTTCTCATAATCACATATCATATTGTTTTAAGTTGATATTTATACAGGGCAGAAAGACAGCTCTGCCAGAAATTCTGTGCAATAACTCCCTATAGAAGCTTAGAAACAAAATACTTAGTATGAATGAACTTAAATCTCAAGATTGCTAAGATTTAATTTTAATCAAGTTTCTGACTTACTTCATGTTCTGTCAGGTGTGGGCTCAAAACGAAGAGCCTATTCCTGTTTGGAGAAAAAGAAATGTACAGTTTAATCTTGTTTCAGTGCTATTATACTATTTCAGGTTTTCTGACAGTTTGATAGAATTCATTGACATAGGGTATATCAAGGTAAACATAAACTATCTTAAGGAAATTAAAAGTAAAAAGGCAAAAATTCATTTTAGTCATTCTCATTTATTAGAAAAGCAACCATTGCAGACAATACTACAACTAGACGATGTTTGGCATTGTACAAAAATACTTCAGTCTTCTGAATTTTTAAGAACCAAGATTCCCCCTTTTTATTGTACATTGTTTTCAATCATCCAAAATTTCTATCAATTATAAACAGTGAATGCAGCACTCATTCTGCCTTATCTTTATAGATTACAAGAGCATGTTTCTACAGTAATTACGAAGAATGAGTCCTGAATGTGTTCATGCCACGATATTCCTAAATCAAAAAAGTGATTTTAAAAAAATGGTTCCTGTTTAAGTGCTATTAGGAAGGCGAGAATGAAAAAAGGTTATCTGATGGGTAAATCATTAGTGCTATTTACCAATTTTCAGTTGTCCTCCTGGAGTATCCTAGCATTGCACTTACCTGTCCCCCTTGAAGTTGGCAGGACCATATTGTTTGTGTCAACTGGAGAAGTGTGAGCAAATGTTTATTCCCTCCAGGTGAAAGCTCTACGAGCCTGTGTATGATTCACCATGCTCTGTATTTTTCCCTCTAGCACTGGAACAGCAACATACGATGGTGGCTGCTTTGTCACCTGAGTTCTCTGAGTGATTACAGTGAGCAGAGTTCCCCTTCAGAGTAGACAGGAGGCATAGGTGAGGTACAAACCTTTGAGGAGCTTACAACACTGAGATTTGGGAGTTGTTTGTTATCGCAGACTTATCTAGTCTGTTCTGACTGATATGCTCAGGCCACCAAGTTTGGGAAATGGTCATATTCCTATCTGAATTATGACCTGCCAGGTAAGACAAGACACAGGTTAAACAAAGAGAGCAGATGTCACAAAAGAGCAGGCAGGGGAGGAATAGCAAAAGGTAATCATGGAAAGCAAGTTGACATTCTTTCCATCCAACAGCAGATAAAAATGGGAGTTTAGATTCAAAAGTTCCAAGTTTTATAAGACCTACCTAAAAATAACCACTCTTAATAAACATTAATCCAAGTTTATTATAAATTCATTTGTTTGACATTTTAAGCCAGCACTAAAATTACATGAGTTGCATACCAACACAAGCAACAAAATATACATATCACCACTGAATATCTTATACAATCCAACAACTATGAAGAGCACAAAATACATTTATTTACATAACAAAGAAAAACACATTCATCTACTATTAAAATGTGTAACAAGTAGAAGTCCGTCATTATTTACCAGGTGGTAAAATCTTTGACACCTAGATGAAGAAATAATAAAGTGTGTATTCCCAACCTTTATATTCTGACCCTAAACAGCTAATTAATTCGTAGCAATGATGGCATACAGGAGAAGCTAGCAACAGTTTTCACAAAAATTTCACTCTCTATTTAACAAGCGCTTTTATCTGTGTTCTAAACTCAGATTAGCCACAAAACTAATGCAGGTTTTTCTTTTTAAGTATGAAAGTGAGCAAACAAGACCACCTGTCACATAATACAGATAAATCTATATGTGCCTATATTAACTTTTAGGTATTTTCCACTTTAGATTACAGATAAGTAGAAGCAACTTTTCTAGAAAAAAAAAAAACTTTAAAAGGGCATATTTCTATCACCTAGTGAAACCCATTAGTAGGGATGTACCCACAACTAATTGATTACGAGTCAAAATTACCTGTCTTTGTGTTCATCATAAAAACTCATGTGTGCAGTATTTTTGTCTCATTTTTTAAAAAATTCACTAACACTTGGAAAAAACCTGACGTTTAAGTCATTTGCCCAGTATAATGTAATTCCCCAGAAATTACATGCTCAAATAGTACGTGAAGTGGCTTGGACACTACTTTTGAAGGAAAATTCAATTATTCTGAAGGTTAATTATGAGTTTTAAAATAGGGCTTAACACACTCACATTGGTAAACTCATTGAAACTATTTGTACACTTTATTTCAAAAAATCTGAACAAATATACTTCTATGTTGAACACTCACACGAAGGTTGATGCTCCACTCTATTACTCAGTACACAGTAAATTGCCAAACTACATGCAATACACATAATAACAGAAATAAAATTCTGAAGTCAGATATGCACATTTTTGTGTTCACTTTCTTTAATTTTGTTTTCCTTGGAAGAAAAGCCTAAAACAATGCAAATACATATTTTTTTACTAATTTTTTTTCAATTTTTGTTGACTACTTCTCGGGTTTAACATCATTTTAAGATCAATTTGGTTGTCCCAAACCTATGCATAGATAATATAGATGACCCTTGGAGGATATGCACAGAGTAACTCCCCTCTCACTCCCCAAAACCTTGCATGCTCATGCATTCTCACACATGGTCACGCCACAAGATCTCCTCAAGGCCAGCAGGCCATTATGGCAATACGAGCAAGAATTCTGCCAGTCATTTAGAAGACTCAAAGAGAATAGGCCTGGTGTTCTTGCATGAGTTTCTTCCGCATGCCTCTCCCCAGTCAAAATACAGGGATATGGCCGGGCGCAGTGGCTCACGCCTGTAATCCTAGCACTCTGGGAGGCCGAGGCAGGCGGATTGCTCAAGGTCAGGAGTTCAAAAACCAGCCTGAGCAAGAGTGAGACCCCGTCTCTACCATAAATAGAAAGAAATTAATTGGCCAACTAAAGATATATAGAGAAAAAAATGAGCCGGGCATGGTGGCGCATGCCTGTAGTCCCAGCTACTCAGGAGGCTAAGGCAGGAGGATCCCTTGAGCCCAGGAGTTTGAGGTTGCTGTGAGCTAGGCTGACGCCATGGCACTCACACTAGCCCGGGCAACAGAGTGAGACTCTGTCTCAAAAAAAAAAAAAAAAAAAAAAAAATACAGGGACATGTTCACTGCAACATCCTATCCCCCACGATGAGGAAGTGTGGAGATTTGGTTCCTTGTTCCTTAGTTTACACGACACCAACACTATTAAGCAGCTGTACAAAATAAATACCTCCTCTGAAAGTAGATGAACCATCTGAAAGTTTTTCTAAGCTTTAAGTGCTCTTGAGACACATGAGAAAATTTATGCAATGTAAGTGCAATCATAAATTGCAATGACTTTTCTTTTTACGAAAAAAGAGACACATACACACATATACATGCATATATACAGACACACACACATATATTTACACCACAGTAACAAATAAATGTCAGTTTAAATTAAAAATGCACAAAAACTTTGCAATTCCATGTCAATTTTGTACCAAGAAACTCTTGCCTATAATTCAATCTGGCAAGTATTTATCAAGCATCTACTATGTGCTCTCTATATAAAAATAACCTAAACTTGCGTTATTAATCATTTACTGGCCTTAAACTAAGAACATCATGTGCCAGTGTGTATGTGTTTCTCTTCTTTAAACTCACTGAAAAAAAAGATTGCTTTTAAATCTTCAATGAGGCTATTTGCTTAATTTCTTTTAATTTACTATAAGAATTTACCAAAATTCACAAAAGTTAACAACAACTTCCAATGCAAATTGCCAATCAAAAGCAGAAGTTTATGAGCATGATAATTTAAGTCTAGTTGAATTGCACACATTTCCTAGAGAATCTGAAATCAGTCTAAGGGAAGATTAATTTTCAAATTGATTCAAGTTAATAAAAACAAAAAACTCTGGTACAGAAATATATTTCTCTGATATAAAACAGAGCTACTTACCCTATTCTGTTATGGATGTAGAATATTTTGAATGAGTACTAAAAATTCTTTGGATTGAATTATACAAACACAGAAAAAGTCTAAGTTATTATTGGGAAATTTGGGGGACAGATTATTAACCCTTGATCTCCTGGTTAACTGTTATAATGATCCCCAAATGCCTGGCTAATTGTCTGTCTTCCTCCCGTGATTCTGGTAGCACAGGCTTTAGAAGATGCAGTTTTATAGATTTAAAAAATGTACTATCAACAGAATTCTCTGCTTGCATGTGTGTGTGTGTGTGCATGTAAAACAGAAACACACTAGCTGCAGATAGTCTTAGAATATTATATATTGATTGCATCTCATTTGTTCTCTGACACAAATGACAGCTCAAGGTAAAACACCTTTTGCCAATGCTCTTTGCACCTACCACTGGGGTTTAGGTTCTGTTTGTTTGCATTATCCACCATAGAGCTGCTTAGAAACTGCTATAACTCAAGTTGCCTGTATAAGTGCTGAGACAGAGCCTTTGTTTCTCTAAAAGTTATTTATTATGTATCAGTGCACTAAAATTATCAGAAGAAAAGGAAATTATTTGAAAACTGCAAATCTATGATTTAAAACAAAACCTTCAAACCAGAATTGATCTTCATAATAATAAATGCAAGCAGTCGTATTTGTCAAATAAGACAAGCTGGATCCATTCTAAACAGGCTTGTGTGATCAGGCAACCTGTCAGCCAGACCTGGCGTATGTGGAGATTGTTATTAAATAAGTCACAGTGAATCCCAGATGTCACGACCGTGCATTCATGTATTGACTGAGGCTACATGATGAGGGGTAAAAACAGACCAGATCAAAAAATGAGGGGGCTCCATTTCATTGAGTCTAGTCTATAAGGAATAGCTACAGAGCAGTGACCCCAAAATAGCCATTTCACTGTGCAGGTAGCATTAAATGTTCTCTGGCAAACAGGCCATGTAAATACATTTGGCCTCAGCAGATTTACTCAAAGCATGAATAACACAGATAAGCTCAAAAATGCTTTCAGTTTGACTCCCGCTATATTATTTCATTGCATCTATCTCCAGTTGACAAAAGCAAGTGAAAATGTACAATTATACTGTTAATTTAACAAATGTCAAAAGCTGAATCTGATCAAAGTACCCTCAAACCACATGCTGAGGTCTGAATTTTCCAGTTAGGCTATATGTATCTAATTAACTGAAATATTGTCAAACATTTCTTAATTTTGTTCTAGCCCTACACTGACTTACTGACTAACTGGCCTATTTAACTAGGTGCTTGCTGATTTATTTTCTCTGCACCTGGTGACTCTGAAATAGCAGCAACCTTTAAGGAATTTTTAATGGAGCTAAGCTCCCACATATGTAAGCTGATGACATGTACGCCACAACAGCGTCTGGCAAGCTTGTAGAGATTCTTAAGGACGGCCTTCCGTAGAAGAATATATACCCAAGGATCTAAGATTTGATTCCATGTTGCCATTCGGAGAGCAAAAAGTATTGTTTCGCAAGTTTCCAGGGAATTATTTCCATTTATTCCAATGTTGGCCATTGTCACCTAGAAAGCAAAATTAAAAAAAATAAATAAAAATAAATTTTAAAAACCAGAGAAATCAGTTGATACAATACATTTTTCAGTCCTATAGTTTTTTAATTTAACTATATTACGTAAATGATATTGTTTTGCAAAATACTGACAAAAAGAAATGAATGAGAGCAGAAACACTGATGCAAACACTTAAATCCTTTGAATTTGAACTAATATCAGAATTACGAAAATGATAACTTCTATGCTAAGTTAAACGTGTGCAAATAGAATGGCCCAAGGGAGAACAAACACTGAACAAAGTAACTGACTTTCTCATACATGTGGGAATAGTAAATTCAAAGCCAATGCACATTTTTATATTTCAAAGAAAAACTAAGAATATGTAAGTAAATAAATTATAGATAAGCTAACAAATAGTCTTTTAAAATGAATTTAGAACATCTGATATTAATTTACACATGGTATGTGACATTGTTCTGGAATGTCACTTTTAGAAGTTTCTGTTTGGTGCCTACAATGATACCAATGTCTTCAATTTCATATTCCCTTTTCTGCATCTTTCACCCTAGCCTTAACTTGGCTAAAACATTCCAAAAAGTATGCAATGGAATTTTCTAAGGGCTTTGAGTAAATCAGTTCCCCTCTACATTGTCATCGTGACTTAACAATAACAATTCGTATTTTGGTTTCACATATCCATTTCCTAGCCACCCATGATTTTGAAGAAATCATTTTATGTAATTAGTTCCATAAATGGCCCCAGCTACATGGTAGAAGTAGGCAAACCACTGCACCCAGCTTTGACCTCCAAACAAACAGTTGCAGGACAGACAAATAATGGGGCTTTGAAAACCTTTTGGATATAAAACAAATAAGAAATAAATGAACAAAAGGTGAAACTGAAAAATTAAGTGAAGCTTCTTGGACCACTGCACCACTAGGATTCCAGGATTAAGAGAGGATGTAACAAAGCCTAAAACCCAATAAAAGGAAAATCAAGACCATTATCAGAAAAACAATCTTAATATGGCTTGATGATACCAAAGGTTGAAGGATAAATGTTCCTTATCAAAACCTTCATTGTCTACAACAAAGTACAAACTCCTCAACTGGCTCCTTGATGCATCTGAAATCTACCAATCTACTCTCATCTTCCCTGCAAATACCCTATGACCCAACTGCTGTGAAGACCTCACCTGTCCCAGATGCACAGGTCCCCTCTGAGCTTGCGTAACTCCCTTTGTTTGGAACTCCCATCCCCCTTTCTCGGCCTGACAAACTCCTATCCATCCTTCAATCTCCGTGTAAAAACGGGCTCCATGAAACCTTCCCCATCTTCACCAAGATGAATTAGCAGTTGCTCCCTCTTCTGTGTCCCCACAGCACCCTACTCATCTCCAGTTACATCACTTACAACACTGCAGAATAATTATGCATTTATCTGTGTATCTATCTGCAGATGAGCTTCTCTCAGGTTTGTTTTTATTTCTAATACCCAGTAAAAAGCTGTGGAATTAGGGGTCTCAATAGGGGGAAGGAATTCCTCAAAAACTGATTCATGTGATTAACTGTACACCTCGGTAAATTCACTGAAAATCATTTAATTGTACACTTAAAA
>CAUYRT010034511.1:0-13562 GCA_963574885.1 Lepilemur ruficaudatus | reverse complement strand
GAGCGGAATTAGGGGTCTCAATAGGGGAAAGGAATTCCTCAAAAATTGATTCATGTGATTAACTGTACACCTTGGTAAATTCACTGAAAATCATTTAATTGTACACTTAAAATGGAGTGTTGGTTGTACGTAGATACAGTTGGAGAACTATGTATGTACTCTATGGACTACTTTGACAGAGTAGATTTTTAAATGTAACAAGTCAACTTGGGTGGTAATATATTTTGGGAAATCAGCTCACTATAAATTGTGACTGTAAACATTATACTGTAAATGCTTTGTAGTTTTCCCCCAATAAAAAAAATAAAAAATAAATAAAAAATAAAAAATAAAAATAAAATTATTCTAAATGTTTTTATTTGAAATGTGAGGGCAAGAAATAATATCAAGTGGCATATTTTTTAAGCATTTTATTTCATACCAGGTAAATCAAATAACTCAAACCTTTTCTTCTTCCCCTTCCCATATTCAATCTCCCTTCCACTTTTTATCTTTAATTATCTTAAATACATTTCCAGGCTTGTCAAAGTCAAATTCTTATAGACACCACTTAGATATGTATACTCACAAACAGCTCTGAAATCAACTCCCATTTATAGAATTCTGTGGTCTGTTAGGTCCTCAATGTTCTGAGGGAGATTAGGACCTTACTTTATAATTCTCTAATTCTTTAAATTGATAAAGCACCTATGAAAATGTTGCACTCAGGAAGTACTTCAACTACAGCTTCTCCCTGCAAGATTATAATGATGTAAATAATATTCCCCGCGATATGTTGTGTGGTGGTGATTGGTACTCTTACTGAATGCAGGGTCCATTTACTTTTACTGCCAATCTAAATCTGACATACCTTCCCAGTTTAACAACCCTAGGGGGAAAAAAATTCTTTTTACTCTTCATATCAGAAAAAAACTTCATAAGCCTTTTTATACCACATGCTTAACCCTGAACCAGGTCCAATTTTAAACTAGAAGCCTTAGCATTGATCTTGAAGAAAACTGTTTAAGATAATTTGAAAGTATAATTTCTGGAATTACTAGAATATAATTTTATGCATCTATTTTATTTATATCATGACTCAAATGCTATATGTTCAATTAAAGATGAACAAAAGAACAGACAAATTACTATCTTCACATTGCCCAATTAAGCCTCTGTTAATTATACCTTATTTTCTTTGACTCTAAAGAAACTGCATTTCAGTTATGACCCATTTTTTACTCTTTTTTTAATTGGCAGTGTTATTGTCTTTCAATTAAATTGCAGTCACAAAGTACCTGAGGTAGCAAAATCTAAATATATCATGTTAACCTGATTATAGATGGTTATAATTTTTTGGTGGCGACTGTCATTATTTTTAATCAAGAGAAAAATGAGCAGAGAATCTATATGCTGGTAAAAGAGAAATATGTTCTCCCCATCATCAGTATTCATGCATTCTCTTTCTTTTGCCTTCTCTCAAAAGGGAGGAAACACTACTAAATCACACATATGTATAGCAAGGCAATGAAGTAAAAGCATATTTACTCAGAAGACAAATTTTTCAAAAAACAAATGAGCAAAATGCATTGATAAGCCAATCACAAAAATACTAAATCCAGCAAACATACGAAAAGATTTTCAATCACACTGTGATTAAAAGTACGTCCACACAATCAGTGATTTTTTTAAAACTAATAACAATAATAAGTAGAGTGAGGATGTGGCAAAATAACTTCATTCATGGCTTTAGCAATGATATACAAATTTTTATAACAAACTAGAAATATATATCAAAAGGCTTAAAAGTAATCATGATTGTTTGCTAAGTATTTTGTAAAGTTTTTCATGAGTCATTAAAGTATATGAAAATATGTTTGAATAAGACTTTTTTCACACATACATACATAGGGTGCACATATATAATGTATATATACATATGCCTTTAGAAGGAAAAAATAGGTTACATGCTAGAGAAAAGGTTGAATCTATTAGATAGGACAACATGTGGCTATTTATACTAGGTTTTTCTGACATTAGTTACAGAAAAGACTATCATGTCTTAAATCTAATTACCATTTTCAAGTTAAATATCACCTCAACATATGATCTCTGTTAAAATATATTTGTATTCACATATTTAAATGAAGAAAATGGTACAAAATACATACACATCGTAGCAGTAGCTATTCCTAAATGATCAGCTTCTGGATGCTTTTTAAAAAAATGTTCTTTATAAAATCAGGAAATATTTTAAGAACCTCATTAAAATTATTAAAGAAAGTTAATAAAATATCTACAGGCACATAAGTGTAGGGTCATGCTTTCCAAACATTTCAAACTGTAGTTTCAATTTTGACAACTCTCCATCAATTTAGACTTGATTAGCTTTTTATCTTTTATTTGGAATTTATTTCATAAGGTCTTTTAGAATGTGTATACAAGAATAACATTACATACTTTTACAAGGAAGCATTGTAGTGTTACAATGAAAGAGTTGGCCTTATTATGTAAATGAGAATTAAAATATTTTCTATGACCTCCAGTATCTTATTGCAACTTTCCAAGTCGGATGGTTTATCTTTAAAATTAATACAACAGCACAAATCTCTTCTTACATATTATTTATAAGATCTAACAAAGTATTGGGTGAAAAAGTAGAGATCCTATATGCCTGAACTAGTATTTTGCTTCTATTACAACAGTCTATTAAAAAATGTCTACTTTTAAAACCATGGGGCTCTGATTCTATATATTTGGTATTGAAATAGCAAATTAACTTGAGAATAAATACATATGTATAAAATAAATAAATGCTGTAGTACCCCTTTGGCATTCTATATAGTTTGAATGTATTTAAACAGGTACAGTACTATTTGAAAGTACCTACAAAATATTAGTTCAAAATTTCAGGCATAAAGGTATATTTAAGTTACAAATAGAATTGGTTGTTTTATAACTACGTTTCTAATCCTCACAAGATGATTATTGATTGGATTTTATACCTAGAGGGATTTTATATGTTCTGTGTTTTAGAATGAGAATATAGTACACATTTGTAATTTCATTGATATCAATGTCTCACCTCAAGTTACGGCAGTCTCTTGAAACTACTGCCACTCTTACAAAATAAGGTTCAATCCTAGTAAACAGCTAACATTAAATCTGTCTTTAAAATTTTATAGCCATAACATAATAACAGGTTAGCAAGATATGTTTTTATTTTCTTGATCTGTATGGGCAGCTATTTATTTACCATTAAAAATTTTGTCTTAGAATGTAATTCTTAAAATAAAAAGCATCCACATAAGATCTAATCCAGTAAAGGCAACATTTGTTAGAAGAAAATTTCTGATGCAATTTTGACAATTAATAATATATGTTAGATAGTAAGCATTTTTAATAAATGATGATATGGTAAAATTTTCTTTAACAATTTTCCTAACAAAAACCCTCATATTTAATGATGCTCATGAGAAGCGTAAGTGATAAGTAGTACAAGGACTGAACCAGAGCTGAAGGACAGCAAGAGAGGACATCTGCTTTAAAAGATCCAGGAGCAAAGTCAGCAGAAATGAGAACTCTGTAGCAAACACTAAGCATGCAGTTCTACATGTAAAGAAACAAAAGATATATGGCCCTTGTGATATGATGATTAAGGAAAGGGATTCAAGAACCAAAGAGATAAATATTTTTAAAAAGATAAAAAAGGGAAAAGACAGACAAAATGAAAGGATGGAAGGAATAATGAAAGGAAAGATGCCATTACAGAAAAAGATTAGATTAAAGGAACCAATGTTGATAATCATTGTTGAAAATGTAGTCTAAGACTTAAAGGACAAGCTTAAGAATATTAAGCAAAATAAAATTTAGAAAGGACAAAGGGTCAGAGAGACTATAGCATACATGGAAAACAAAATAAATCCCAAAGATACAAAAATGATGTTTATGGAAAGAAGAGGGGTAACCACTTTAAAAAATTTTAAAAATCAAACGTAAAATTCAAGAAAAAATTCTAATAAGAGAATACTGGAACCTAGTCACATGTAAAAGAAAAAAAAATTGTTGCGGATTGATTTGAATTATATTCCATTAAAATACAGGACTTCAAAAATAAAGATACCTACTAGGTAGAAATTCACCTCCAAGGAAGAAAAACCAACATCTTATGTTTTCTCTAGAAGCATTGTCTTCAAATTCCTCAAGATATGTTGAGTGTGTTCTAAAAAGCTGCTGTCCAAGAATAAGAAAAATTAAATAGTTTTCAAATATTGCAAAAACTCAGGGAAAGATTTTCTAGGAGCACTTTAAACAAAAAAAATTTAGGATATACATTCCAAACAAACAGGATGAATAGAAAAGCCATTGTAAAGAACTGACACTAAATCATTTAAATGTACAAAAATGACAAACTAACATATTTATGTATACAAAACTGATTTATAATACAAATCATAAACCACGGCAATACTTAAATATTTACATAAGTACCACAAGTCTCAAGATGAAAGGTTTCTGTGTTTCACAACATAGGAAGTATTGTAGGTGTATTGGTTTCTTCTTTTTGCATAATAGAAGATAAATAGTCTTCCCATAAGTTGATAAACCCAATAATAGAAGTATATAATGTAAAGATATAAAGTTAACCAATAGAAACCTTTTAAAAACATAATAACATTACTCAAATTAGGAGGACTGTAAGTAGAGGAGTGGAGGAGATAAGAAACAGAAAAGCTCTATTTTCTTTTCCTTTATGGCAGTAAATTAGAAATTAAAATCCTATAAAGTTATTAAGTTTCTAAGTATTCCAAATTACTAAAGTAACATTAGTATTCCAAATTACTAAAGTAACATTTGTTGATTGTTTTGCATACCTGTGTCCAAGAAATCCACTTGAAATTTTTTTCACAAATGTAAACACACAAAGATGGATGACATACAGTGTTTTTGCAATACAGACTGTGCAGCTCCCTGATGTTTATCAATAATATTAAATGATGATCAAACAATGAAGCATGCTATTAATATTATGTGTCTAATAAAAAAGAATGAATTAGATCTAAATATGCAGAAATGAAAGAATTTCCAAGATATAAGCAAAAGAATGTTTCAAAAGAGTGGTACAGTAGTCTCTCATTTTACGTAGGCATCGCTTGCTTATGAAACAAACATGAGTTATTGTCGCTGGTGAGGCAGATGGGGATGTTGGGTGGGAAAGAGGGTAACTTTCACCATTTTCACTGTAAATACTATTTGTTAATACATAGATGGGGAAAAATATATAAATACATGAATTTCAACTAATTTTGCTATAACAAAGTAAAACACAATAAGTACTTGGGAAGGAACTATGAAGTATTTTAGGTTATTTTGTTTGTAATAATGTTTAAATATGTGCTTATATACTTATAATAAATTATTGACATAATACCATAGTATTGATGAAGGTTATATTTTTGTTAAACCATTACATAGAATTCAACCTTAGAATCATAAAATGTTCATTATATTGTAAAATGATTTAAAGTAGATTGACAAGTTCTGATTATGTTCTTTGTGCTACAGCAGATTATAATCAGCTTTCTGAGACATTTCATATTAATTTTAAATGTAAAAATGCTGCTCACATCCTTTTCCTACTTTTTGTATCAGTTTTTAAATTGAATGAAATTGTATAATGTAATATTGATTGTTGTGCATTTTGAAAAACAGAAAAAAATTAAACTGTAATTTATTTTTTGATATTTTCCAATGCAACAAAATGATACATTATTAAAAATAATAAAGAGTAACATTTCCTTACCAAAAAATCAGCTTTCTGGCCATTTAATTTTTTCCTCCACACTTCATGCTTTTATAAAAAGAATAAAAAAGTCTCACCACTCAAAGTAATTCCAGTGGAGAACAGCTTTTACTTTGTGTCTGACAGTAAATACTGGGTGTTCAGACTTAATTGTTAAGAGCAGAAATGGTTATGACAGGAGACATGAGATGATGATTTGACAAAGAGATTAGAGATGAAAAATGTTGAAAGTAGTCACAGAGTCAGCTTATTGCAAACTGTACTGAAAAATACAGTTCATAATGTATGTACTGAAAAATGTTCATAATGATGGATAGAACATTGATACACTGTTAAATTAATCTCTATTGTTCTGCTTAGGATTTACATTAAGCATAAAACATGAAATATATGTTTAGCATGATAATTATTTTTAAAAGATTTGAGTGTATATAGATGTAGATATTACTTGTGTATGGTATTTACTTATATGAAATTCTTCCTAACTGGCTAATATAAAAAGGATACTTATTGGAAATAGAGTTATTGAACCCCAATGATGTAGCTTAATTCCCAACACACAAGGAGAAATGTGCATTAAAAGACTTAAAATTTAAACATTAGAAGCAAAAGAAATGGAAACACCAAAATAATTTAAATAAAAAATTGTTCGATTTAAAAGAAATATTAGCAGAGGAATGTAAGACTACCTCAAGACTTATATTTTGGATTATGTGATATGACAACTGAAATCAAACAATATCACAGTATCTCTCCCCCCAAACGGCTATACTACTTGATATTGTTCTATCTATGCACTGAGGTTTTGTGAGTTTTTACCTTTATCATTTTCTACTTCCTCACTTCTCTTGTGTGTGTGTGAATTTCCTTTGTGCATTTTTATATGTATTGGCTTTTGGAATTTTCTCTTGTCTTATCTCTTTACTCTTGCTAACACTTGAGGGATCTGCGGACTTACCCTACACAAACAAGAAATAACTCCTCACCATAAATATGTCCAAGTTTATGTATTTTATTACTATTTTCCCTAATTGACTCTTGAGTGACAGTAGTCAAGGGCTTTACTCTTTATGTCTGACCTCCACAATGTAGGCTTACACTTCTAAGGCTGCATGAAAAACTGTAATTACATCTTGAAAACTCAGGGTTTCAGCTTCCTTAATAACTCACTAGATCTTCTTGACCCTGGCTGTATGCCCCCTCTTTTGCTAAATGTTTCCTAGGTGCTATGAAGTTGTTCTTTTATTTCCTTGTGTCCTCCTAGAAAGGAGAAAAGCGTAAGAAAACATGTTAACCACACAAAACCAGATGAGAATGTGAATATCCTAAATTACAGAATAATTTTTTAAATAAAAAAAGTTCAAAATATTATATAAAAAAGCACTGCTAAATTGTACAAGGTTGGTGGGGAAAACTTACTTTTAAAATCTAAAAATATCTGTATAAATTATAATAGAAGAGATCTAGATTATCTGGCAAAAGGAGAAATTTTTGTTACTTTAAAAATATGGGGAAAGGGTGTGTGTGTTATAGAGCAAATAAGTAGAATTATCCACAAAACTGAATGGGTTTTCTAATGAGGTGGATGATTCATCACATACACTTTTTCAGTTGTGAATGTCTAGTCATCTGCATGGGATATTGTAAAGTGTCCTTCTATTTAGAAGTTGGGTAAGGGCCTAAGATCTTGCTCTATTCCTGAAATTATATTTTCCTGTAAAATATTTAGAGAGATGTTACAAGAGAACGTAAATTTGAATGAGACTGAGGCTCAATATAAGCAAGAACATATTAGAAATGGACGATACACAGCCTTCTGAGACTCTATGAGCGTATGTTTAAAGATAGGGAGTCAGACCAAACTAATGCTATACTAATAGCAACCAAACTAAGTAACCAAACTAATGCTATACTAATAACTAATACAAATTCTGTAAAATTGCTAAATTTTATGGAGCTCTTGGTATCAGGTATTGTTCTAAACATAAAAGTTTTATTAATTTTAAACCTTCCATCATCCCCAAAATAACTATTCCTATACCCAATTTTACAGACAAGGGGAATTAATTATAGAGAGGCTAATATGTGGCAAAGCTGGAATTCAAACCCATAATGTTGGGTGACTTAGTCCACTTTTTAACCACTACACTCACTATCTCACTCCTTCTCCTTCTATTCTACTTCCTGGAATAGAATCCCTTTTTACCAATTGAAGCTTTTCTTTAAAAATGAATAGGCTTATAAATGCTATACCCTCTCCATATTTAACACTGTTTATTTTAAATTTTAAAAATATCATATTTTGTGGTCCATTTGGACATTTCAAATGCTAGTGCATCTAAGTTTTTATTTCTGGATTTAAAATATTTTAAATATAATAGTATATCCGAAATGAACATGGTCAAAAATTACTTTAATACATTAATATATTTTTAAAATTCCATATTTAAAATTATCTAAATAAAAGTTTAAAAAATTTTCCAATTATCAAAATTCTTCAGAATACTTTGAGATGTTTTTCAATATAACTCATCTGTGTCTCTCATAAAATGGATTCTTATAGAATTTTCAACAGTATTACATACTTTTGAATTTTTCTGTAGTATTTGAAAATGTATATCCCTGTCATCACTTTCAATGAGATAATATATTTATTATTAAAAATTGGCTAATATTAGATAAGAAATCTGCATATGGCATTTGTAACTCTAGCAAAGTGAATATAGTTTTAAAATGAGTTGTTCTTTGGAAATAAATATTTTTTGAAATATATTCATTAGCTAACCATTAGCTTACTGCCATTTATTTTAACCATGAACATCACATAAAAGACTTCTTTAAAATAATTAAAAATAAAGTATTGGATCTAAATTAATATGTATACCAATTACTGGCAATAATGAGATTGTCTCCTATACGGATGGATATAAAATCTATATATGAGAATCATTCCATTCCATTTTTATATTCTAGGATTTTTTCTTTGATTTTCATTTCATTGATTACTGGTGAAGTTAATAGCATTTTCATATGTCTATTAACAATATATGTTCTCTTTTTATGAAAATCCTCTTTATGCATTTTGCCTCTTTATTATAGATTTTTATTTGTCTATTTGTACATTGTAGCTTGTAATTTTATTTTGTTAAATTTCATTATCATTTTTTAATATGACTCTCATAAGCAAAAGCTTTTACTCTTAATGTGGCAAATCTACCAATGAAATATCTATCATTTTGTAAAGAGAGAGAAAAGATTGCCATTGTCAAGTCTTGGAAAATATGTGGTAAATTTATGTCCAACATAGCCATTTAGAAAACCATATAACAAAATATTAAAAATGTTGGCCCTTACATATCATAAAACCTAAATTTCCAAGAAGATGTTCTAAAAAATTCTTATACATAAGTTCTAGGAAATATATACAAGAATGTGTACAGAAGCTCTGTCCATAATCATAATGTCATATTTTCATTGAAGAAAATTTATTACTGCTATAAAAATGAATCAAAAGTAGGTACACATAAAACATGGATAAATGTTAGCAACATATTATTGAGTGAAAACATAAGCACAATACCTTATTATAGGTTTTAAAGTAAAGATAACCACAGATAGTTCCTGATTTATGATGGTTTGATTTAGGATTTTTCAATTTTCCAACATTATGACATCATCAAAACTTCAACATAATGTGTAATATTCAATAAATTACGCAAGATGTTTAACATATTACTACAAAATAGTTTTTGTTAGATGATTTTGCCCACCAACAGGCTAATGTATTAATAAGTGTTTTCAGCACTTATTTTAAGATACAAAGATATACAAATGTTTAAGGCACAAAGATATAGAAGGGAGCACAGAAAGAATTTACAATTGCAAGTTTTCTGAAGTAAATGCTGTGATAAAAGGGAGGTCAGGGGCCTACAGTCAAGAAGAAGAAATCTGTTTAAAGTTCAGTAAGCTGATGGAATGTTATGTCTGTCTTGTTCAGGATATAATAATGTAACATATATATAACTATTATATCAATAAGATATGAATAAGTGTAATATGATACAAGGGCCACATGAACTAATGATAACAATGAATCATAAGTCATGGATTATATTAATAATTAATCTAATTTAATTTTGTGCATTTGAGATCCACAAAAATAAGTATGAGGATATTACTACATTTATATAAGTTTTTACTTATCTATTTGAATCATATACAGAAAATATTGCACTTATCACATAACTCATGTACTGATATATTAGATACATACTTTAAAATTTAAAACAAAATTTGTATATAATTGCTAGACTATCTATTAGAAACTTCGAAGAAAATCTCTTATATACCCAACGATGATACAGAAAAAGGAAGCTTTTTATATAATTTCATTATAATTGAAGAAAACTTTCCTTATAGTCCAAGCACAAATGATATTGTCTTAGATATCTGAATGGGTGAGAAACTATAAAAGATAATTCCTAATTGATTTTAGCAGTATTAAATCCCTAAGTTTTAAGAGAGTATTTCTCAATCCGGCTAAGTGCATGAAAATTTCCTAAATCTGCATTTGTGATAGCACTCCTACACAAATTCTCAGCCAATTCCTAAATCTGGGAACATGAATTTGGTTTAGCACTGATATTTCATTTTTGGATCAGAGAAATACTTCCTCTCTTTTACTCTAGTTATCCTTTTAGAGGATGATAGCTAATAGACATGACAAGGAAGCTTGCAATTTGCTCCAATTTTCAGCCCTTATTAGGATAATTTCCCATAGTAAAGTTGACTGTAAATCATTATTTGTAACTTCAGAAAAACAGACAATGTAAAAATGTCAATCAAGAAAAATTTCACACTGCCATTGTTTGATGCAAAATAATAAACTACAGTGAGACAAATCAACCTTGCTAAACATCATGTGATTTAAACAGTTGCAAATCTGTGGTTTTTCAAATAGATCACATTCTTTGTGTCTTTTCTGGGCTCTCATTCATTTCAGCTATGTAAATTTTCTTGGAAGGATGAGAGTTACTACAAAATTTATTACCAAGTTTCAATGGAAATAATCTCGTGGTTATGATCTTTCCTAACAATGTTTGAGATGCATACCCGACAAAAGGCTATTGAAGGCACACCCTGCTTTCCAGGTTAAGGAAGTGTTTCCCGAGAAGGAAGAAAGCGCTCATCCCTGTCAACATCATAGTTTTGTGTTAGTTTTCTAGTCTAATATGGCCTGAGAATTTCTATAATCACATAGAAGACCCTTGACTCCAGAGTGGCTTCCCTTAAAGAAAAATAACCATTCTTTGCATAGATACTCAGTGCTCCATATACTTAATAATCCTACAGGTTTGGAAAGGCTATTTATGTTTCACACTATTACACTATTCCAATCCCCCTTGTCTTTACAAAACTACAAAGTTGAGAAGTTGAGAAGACATTTAAAGGGAAAAATGGCTGACAATCAAACTTTTCTCAATAAAAAGATCAGAGGATTATATGTGTTTATTTGACATATTATTATAAAACTTTGTTACTCATAGGTAAGTAATACATAAAGAAAAAAGGCTGCTCTGGTTATTCAATGTTGTCTTTATTCTATTGCCATAAAAGCTCCTGTTTCTATTTCCCTTAAATTAATGTTTAAGTAAAATCATTTCCGATTTAGAAATTTTCTTTCAATTTTTTTAATTAACAAAAAGCAAGATGAAGAAAGAAAACCTCTGCTATGGCTTATAGCCTCTTCAATGCTTTATATAATCACATAACAACTCTGTAGAAAAATCACAATCCATTATTCAGAGAAGGGAAAGCATGTTACATTTTTAAACATTAGACCTAATCTAAATATTTGTTGAGTAATAGAGTAAACATAAGGATAAATTTTTATCATGAATTTTCATCTATATTGGAAGGATATACACCTGGAAGGTTTTATTCTTGGATTAAAGTATTTACTTTGCAAGGTGAACTCGGGGGGAAAGCAGACACATTTAGAATGAGGAATGTGATAAGCATTAGACTGGACTTACAGAAACAGAAGGAGAAATCAACCCAGGGAAGGACAAAATGCATCTTAGACCAATTATCTGCAAAATGGCAACAGCTGTTCAAGTTTTTGGATGATTGGGATTCTGAGAAGTCCAGATAGAAACATATGGTATAGTTCATCACAAAACGATTTAAAGCTATTATTGTTCTTGTTATATCTTTGTTATTCTCAGTGAAAGCTAATAGGCACACAGATTTTTCTTTGGTATATCATGAATGTGTGATGAGTCTAAGGTCCAGAACATTTAGCTGTGTCAGAGATAGGTCATTCCGTAATAGATCTAGGCAAAAATAAATTTTATCCATATGCAATAAAAAGTCTGTAATTTACATTAAAATTTTTGTATTAATCTATTATACCCCTCTCTATTTTGCAGAGCATAGAAGTTTATTGCAGTTACCTCTTTGATCATTGATGTAGAATTCAGTTAACAAAAAGAGAAATCACTAAGCTTTTTAAAAGCTATGCATCTTTTTTCTAATAGACATTCTGCATGCAAAATAAAATAAAAAGTTTCCATTAGCACTTCCCACTTATTTGTGTGGGCCCATGATAATTTTATCACTGCAAAAGGAAGTGTTAATGGAGACATTTCAAAACACTAGTTTCAAAGGGTGGGGGCAATTTTATTTACAAAAAAATCGGAACAAAGACCATTTTCTGGTTTGTGGAAAGGGAAAATATATATAAGATAAAATTATCATTTATTAATAGAAGGAATTTTTTAACTTATAGTGTAAATTTACAAAGTGGATTTAAATTAAATTGATATGCATAATCTTTATGTATATTAGATAATATAGTTAGATATTAATAAGAATTTCCACATAATTTATAGTAATTTAGACTCCACTAATTGTCTAATCAATTAAAAGTACTTAAAGTAACATATTATAATTTAGATAAAGGCTATTAAACTATTTTTATGCCTGTGGTGTGCATAATTTTTATTTGTTTGTTTTTCTAAATGGATTTTGGTTAAAAATTAGGTCAATTCTTTTCGAGTGCAATTGAAATTTAGAGGTGTTTTGAATAGAAATATGGAGTGTTCTGTGTCTAGAAATTTTGTTCATTACACAACTTTTCAGATGAGGAAATACAAATTCTTCCTTAAATGAGGAAAAATAAATAATGATTTACAGCTAATATATTATGAAGATGAATAATATGCAAAATGACAAACATGTATATGGCACATATGTGGTTTGTAAAGATTTAGTTCTTAAACTAGGGTGGAATTAAATAGGTTATATAGCAATAATTTATTGGTAAAAAATATTCTAATGATTTACTCCTCATTTAAAAGACTCACAGGTTCTAATACTTCAAAACTAATTTCTTTATAATAGAATGACTTATGTTCTTTTGGGTAGATGCCTAAAAATGCTATTGCTGGATTGAATGGTAATTCTACTTTTAGCTCTTTGAGGAATCTCCAAATTTTTTCCACAAAGGTTGCACCAATTTGCAGTCCCACCAACAGTGTAAGGGAGTCCCTATCTCTCCACATCCTCACCAGCATTTGTTGTTTTGGGATTTTTTGATAGAGGCCAGTCTCACTGGGGTTAGGTGGTATCTCATTGAGGTTTTGATTTGCATTTCTCTGATGATTAGAGATGATGAACATTTTTTTATATGTTTTTTGGCCATTATTCTGTCTTCTTTGGAGAAGTTTCTGTTCATCTCCTTTGCCCATTTATAAATGGGGTTTTTTGCTTTTTTCTT